>JAMKCH010068800.1:0-13045 GCA_023653785.1 Ophioderma brevispina
CATTTGCAGCTGATTATTAAAATTGGTAAAACCGATCCCGCCAGGGGGATTAGCGGTTCGAGAACCGTGACGTTGTATTTTTATTATATGCTTTTAAATATTTTATCCTCTTTGTACGGCGCCTAGAGATGCTTGTGTTTTGGAGGTTATTAAATCCTTGATGCTTATTATATCTACCCCCATGTTAGGATTAGTAATAGACTGGTTGTGATGTCTTAAACATGTTGTAGGATTAGTAAATCGCCCGGGTGCGTGCGATGCAAGCAGAAAACCATGTTGCTTAGGATTAGTAAATAGACCGGGTGCAATGCTTATAAACCATGTAGGATAATAAGTAGACTTGCTCTGGCCTCAGACTTTAACTTTGGACATGCAAAGAGAAGCGGGGAATAATTTTATAGAACTTTAAAAAAAAAATTAACGACTCTTCCAATATTTTTTCGTAGGACACCCTAGACGAGCTTCATCATTATGTGATTCTACCTCATACTCCAAGTGATGATTTCTGGGCTAACACGTTATGTGATAATGAAGTTACAGTGATATTTTGTGAGGTGTTTTGCACTTTCTTGGTGGGTACAGTGTCCAACACATGAATGCTTCACGGATACCAGTTTATGCATCCAATAATCCGGCAGGAACTTCCATATGGAATATTGAACATTGGGCACAGGATCGTTTATGTTTCATTAATTTAGTGTTGAGGATTCAGCATCTTCTTCTCTACAGGGACTGATCTTTCCGCCATTTTGCATTTTAAGCTAATTATATCTGCATATTTGACTATCATCTAAAAGCTGGGTTCATTACCTTTAATTTAGTGCCTCCAAAGATCATTCACATCTGGTAGGGTTATAGGCCGAGCTACAGTCGTTTGAATCAAGTAGTCGGTTTTCCGCTCTGTCCACGGAAATTCACATTTGAAATGAACGGGTGTTCAGCGCAGGAAATCTGTGTCCAGAAAAAATCAGGCTATTTATTCACTGCAAATCTTGATTAGAACGACTGTTAGCTCGACGTCTAAATAAGCGATTGGAATGATCCTTTGCAGCAATTAAAGATAATGAAAAAAACCAAAAACCAATAAAAATACAAAAATTAAAATATCATATTATTTAAAAATTCAAAATGGCCGACATTAATCGGAGTCAAGTTTTTTTTTGACTCACACTGTACACTGTAGGGACGGGCATTCTTAAATTGCGTTTGGGTAGGGACATTGACTCTGAGAGTCAACAGAAGGACCAATGTGTTATACCATTTTTGCTGAAAAAACAGCCCATAGCTATACCAGAGATGCAAATTTTGGGCCCAAATTAACACAAATTTGCATTTAATTACTCAAAATTTGTCCTTTTTTAACAATTTGGAAAAATGTTGGTTTGAGATTGAGGGATTTGACTAATTGTTCAAAAATGTTTCAAAAGTTTGCTTTGATGAGAACATTGACTAAATTTTGGAACAACGTTTGGACCCCCCTCCCCCAACCCATTGCTATACCAAAATTGAGATGAAAAAGGGGTCATTTATATATTAACGACAGAAGTGGTAAAATGGTACCGATGTTTGCAACATCCCTGTATGGTCATTAGTGTGTTGAGTACCCCCACCACAGGCTTTTTTCTCTCTGGCTTATTGGTCAGAGATATTGTAAAAAGGCTATTACCAAATTTTTGTTGATTCTGATTTTGTGTTCCTGGTGTGTCAAATGTTTTGTAGATGGGGTATGCTAAGCCTTAGGAAAATTAGTTATAATTCTGTCCATTTTACAATTCGATATACATATTTTGCAGAGGAGAATGGATCTGTTCATAAAATTGGATACACATGCTACAAAGTATTAATTTTCTGAAACAGTATTTGTGTTTAACTTTTTTTGGCTGTATTTTCTGTATCATTTGATTTTTTTATGACTAGATAACTCACACTGGGAATTTTTGGCAATGTTTGATTATGGTCCCCAATGGAAAATTGATCATTCTGGACAGGTAAGAAGTCTCGCATTACTTTGCTATTTAAACTAATATGAGTTTGTATACTTTTTGTTTAATTGAAAGCCGGGGGGGGGGGGTCCCTGTACACAAGCCCAGGCAACCACCAATTTATGAGGGTCCCGGCAAATGAAATGGTACCTGAACCAGATCTGTTCAAATGGATACCCCTATCCGAGACCAGACCTATCCAAATTGACACGCTATCCAAGACCCGGGTCCAGGCAATTACATTGGAATTTTAACCTGGGATTTACATTGCATTTGAAGCTATTTCAAGTATGACTTTTTTTCTTGCCAACCAGTAATGATAGCATAATTAGGCCTAAAAAAACTGGTTTTGATGGCGTAACATAGAAAAAAATTGGGTAAGGTGGTCGGATGTTTTTTTTTTTTTCTGGTTTCACATCCCAGCAACACAACATATCTGACCCCCCTAAAAACACAATGGCATATCTTCACGGTGCGGGCGAACACAGCGGGGGGAGGGGGGCAGGGGGAAGGGGCGCAGCCTGGAAGGCCGAAGGAGGACGCAGGAAAGGCCGGTGGGGGAGGGCAGCCGGGGGCATACCAAGGCAGGTAAACAGAGGGAAAGCCGCACAGAGGAAAAGAGTTGGGGGGACGTGGGGGGGAAAACGGGGGAGGGGGGGCACACAAAAAAGAAAAGGAGGGAGGGGCGGGCCGGGGACGCCAAGCAAACAAGGGGGGGGGAGCCGAAGGGGAAGGAACATGAGGGGGACAAGCGTAATGACAAGGGAAGGGCAAGAAGTTGACAGGGGGGGAAGCACACTCACAAGGGATGGCACAGGGGTGGGGGTGATGGGTGGAGGAAACGATACCGCCAATGGGACAGCGCAAAAGGGGGGGGGGGCGCAAAAAAGAATAAGTGGTAATGAAGAGGCGAGGATCCCCGGAGGCTAAGGCGCAGCGGCAGGAAACCCGAAACTGCGGGCCATAAGGAGGATTCAAGAAATAACACCATTTCATGAAATTACCTTAAAGGGAGAACCGGTAATCAGATACGTACACAAGATACGCATAAAAACCGTTATTGAACACATATGTGAGGTGGTTTCATTGGAAAACAGAATTATACTAACCATAAACGAATTAAAAGCAGTTTGTCGGGACACGCGCTATTTAAATTCGCGCAACTGTATATGGGATATGTATTTGTGTTATGCGATACGACCAGCACAGTACGTCATACTCTTCACGCATGTGCTTTATGTTGCATTTCCTATGGCATGTATGACCTAAACGTGGCCGGGTAATCGCATAACCTTATACACTAGCACGATTTTTAAATAGCACATGGTCAGACAGACTAGATGGTTTTAATTCAGTGTTTAGGGTTATATAATTCCGTTTTTCTATGAAACCACTCGATAATGTGGTCAATTATTTTATAGTGTAATATTGTTTAATATTAATTCTTTGTACGGGTTCTCCTTTAAAATTTTACTTCTTGATCCAGTGCAATGGCGATCAACAAGTGTGGACCCAAACCAAACAATCTATATTGGACTGACAAAATTTGGCCTTCCATGCAGTGGCCTTTGAATTAGAATCAGGAACCCCAATTGTAATTGCAGAATTCCTCTTTGTGTGTGACAAAACACCCTTTTAGCTTTACTGCTCACAGGTATAGTTCACAGCCCATTACACAACTGCTAAATCTTAACAACCTTACAGTCTTTACAAAATGTGCTGGTTATGCTTTAAACCATATCTTGTAATCTTTGCAGGACACTCCTCAATATATGACGTGACTGCGTTTGACATCCCTGTTGCTCTATTCTACGGCGGTAATGACATCTTGGCAGATCAGAGGGATGTAGAAGAACTGATACCACAACTACAAAATGTTATTTACAAACACAAATAGACACATATGGACATTTAGACTTCATCTGGGCTATTGATGCTGTTAATTATTTGTCAAGGTATTGGAAATCTTAAAAGAAATAAATCAAGTGTAGACAGTCAATTAGGAGGTCACGACAACATACGCGTGATTTTCTGTACACGATAAACAATTACAATCGCTGTGACCTCAATAACTGTGTCGAAAACGCTCGTGGGAATTAAATGTCCTGATAGAGGTCCAAAATACCTGAATTTATTATAAACTTATATTGTTGCTAATGTCAATTACATATCTAAGTTGGTCTAATGTGAAGTGAAATGGTGTTTGGGGGCAAAAACAACGAATTAAAGCAACAAATTTTAAGTTTTGAAAAAGCGTGGTCTCTGAAGTTATAGTAAAGTCCCACCAAAGTTTAAAGCATCCCAAATCATTAATTGGAACTCTGGGCTACAAAAAAGGTCTGTGTACGTTTACTCTATCTCTTTTGAGAAAGCGACAGACCACGGAAAAATTATAACCTTACATTTACCGGCACTCACGTAATTGAATTCTCATATGTTATAACCCGTGAGGAAACATGGGGCTTGATTTTCATAATTTTGACTGCAGACGTGTGCAGGAAGTGTACATGGCAAGGTCCGTGGTTGCCTATTGTATTTGTGAAAGCCCATGTCAAATGACCCGGTTTCAACATTTTTAGTGCTGAACAATAGTACTTGGGTGACGCTGCCGACTAACTGTAGAAATTCACTGACTTTAAAGTGACATTCCAGAGTGATAAATCATAACCATCCTTTGTCTTCCCCCTAGTTCTACTATAGACCACCTAAGAAACTGATGCTGAAATTCCATTTGATTCTAATACTTGTATTAATTTTGAGTATTTTTGTATATTTCAGTCCCCCCTATTGTTCCCTCTGCTTAATTTAATTGTCCGGATTTCAGATATTAAATACAAAATTGCTCTAGTTTCAATGACAAGATTTTTTTTTTTTTTTTTTTTTTTTTTTTTTTTTTTTTTTTTTTTTTTTTTAAAAAAAAAACGCAACAGTTGATGGCAGGCGCCATACGTTTTGAACAAAAGCATGTCACACATATTCTTTTGTTGTAAGGATAAGAATGGGACTGTTAGCTCATATTCCTGAAAAGTTCATAAAGATAGAGAACATATTAATTAAGATATGACCCCAACATCAAGTAACCTGCAGAACCCTTTTACAAAAATGAGGAGCTGGTTAACCAGACTGGCAATGAAGAACAGAATGGCAAAATACACTAATTGATTGCAATCAACATTTACTTGCCCAATTTCTTGCAAAACAACTTACTGGGTCAAATGACTGCATTTCATAATTATTATTTTAACTGATAATAATAAAACATTAATTTATTGGGTGATAAATGTTTCAAGTCAGATATAACTATGACTAATACATAGACAAACTCCACATACATAAAATGATAAATGCCGTTGGGCCAACTTGCTTGTTACTTAAAATAATGTTACATTCTCTACATTATGAAAGTAAAATCTACTGTTTCAACACAAAACTCAATACTAACAATATCAGTATATTCATTAAATTTTGGGTTAAGATACCCCTTTGTGTGCCGTCACAAAATGATTGATGAATGATTAGCTCTAATCCAATGCAGTCTTAATCGCTTTTTTGGACATACGAAGAGTTTGTTGACATACATCCTATGAATGATCGGGTGGGGGGTTTGTGTGTTAAAATGTATGTTTTTTAGCTATTGTTAACAATGGAAACATTCATATGTTGATATTTTGTTGTAGCACCGGTCTTTTTAAAAAGGGGGCATTCATTTGGTGGTTGGACTAAGAGATTCATATTGGTGGTTCTGGGCGCGCAAAACGTAAGTGACGTATTTTTAGTTAATAGCGCCTCAATTTGTGAAATGGTCCTGCAGGTACTGTTCCTTTGATTTCTGGGGGTCATATCTTAAAAAAGATTGACGCTATCTTTCTGACTTATTCAGGGATAAATATGCTACCAGCCCATCTTACTTAAACCAAAGAATAAGTAGTCACACGGTGCTTTTTGTTCAAAACTTATGGCACTGCACCAAGTGTTGCGTTTTTTTTGGGACACACGGTACAGAGGCTATTGTCTATATATGCAAAAATCTTGCTATGTGAAATAAAAACAAACTGGTGCCCAGGCTTACCACAAGATCTCTGAATTTCCCCATAATGTTTGTAATTTACTGTGTATGTCATTTTCTTAAGTTTTTGCCATTGTAATTTCCTACAAGTTGTAAGGCGTGGTCGGCATTATATTAGCTGCAGGGTCCAGAGAATGCCGAACATATTTCAAAGGAGGACAAATATACCTGAACTTCTATGTTTCCTTTATATTTTAGAGCAAGTTGGGGGCCACAAATCATGGTTGGAATTTTGCCCACGGGACACCTATTGAGAACCCTTGGTGTATTGGGAAAATACACTAATCCAGTTTAACACATTCCAACGCCTCACTGGCAGCCATAGTTGGGGTGCTTCCTGCTTGAATTCACCCAAATGTGCAGATTAAGTGTAGCTTTTGAATTACCGTGTTGTTCCTAATAAACGCCCCTGTTCTAATAAACGCCCCCTACGATTTTTGAATAAAACAATTCAAGAAAATGAGTTAAGCGTACCTAAATCACATGATTTAATGGCCGGGACTGTCGTAATCAATATCATAATCACCGTTGTGCACAGTTGTAATAGTTTAATTAGTATGGAACTTTGACCTTGGGAGGTGCGAAAACAGCATCCCCGTGCTCGTTCGTATGTATTATTGGTAATCAGCGAAAATAAGCGTGTGTAAGATGATTTTTGCAGGATTTTCTACTTTCCATTTTTGACTGTAATAAACGCCCTCCCTTTTGAAAAATGCACCGCCCCCGGGGCGTTTATTAGGAACAATACGGTATACTTAATCAAGCGTGGTACAGACGTACAAAAGAGTTGGGTAGGTTTTGGGTTGGAAGCCCCCCAGTAATGGCGGATCAATTCTGACCATCATTTGGCTGGTCGGATTTGTCTATATTCAGAAATAACTAAATATGTTGTCACATGCCTGATGGCACTAGCCATTGGTATTCAGCCTTAGCACGGATCACCATTTTCAGGTCGAGCATTGAACTGGCATAAGAATAAATGAAGGTCTTATTGCCCCGCACGGGAGCGCGGGGCTATAGATGTGGAGTAACTTGACAGACATGGAGTTTTTGCTGCATTGAAGCCTGAAGAGCCTTGGTCATAAAAATTTTTCATGACAATTGAAAATGATGAACAGTGCTAAAATTACGTAATGGTTGTGATGAACATGGCATAAATATTAATGCAAACACAAAATAGTTTTCTTGTAAGTAAAATGATGATACAGTGTGAGATAGATTGTATTTTCAGTGTTTTTATACAAATTTATATTGGATCTGTACAAGGTTCTATTTCCACGTGTTTAAGTGGGGTCAAATATCAGGCAAGTTGGGCGAAGTGCCAGCAGTGCCTGGTTATATCATTGCATATTCAGAAATATTGACAATTTCTGGTCGAGTCGACTATTTAGGTACTACAGTAAACTTGAACAAGAGTATAGTGAACTTGAGTTAAGTTTACAATACCACTATGTATACCATCATTTTTCAATAAAAGTCACATACACATGCATTTTTTGTTTGGAAATGTTATTTATCTCTCAATTCTTGGCTATTTTCGGATGTTTTAAATAATTCTGCCATTGCGCGGGGCATACATTGGTGCCCCGCACCAACATGTTTCTTATATAACAATGCATTCACCTCTTGTAAGGCCAATGGTTTTGAGCAGAGGGTGCATGGAGTCTATCCCACAATGCACAAAGTTTCTTTACAATTTCACCTCAGTTTCTTTACAATTTCACCTCAGTTTCTTTACAATTTCACCTCAGTTTCTTTACATTTCACCTCAGTTTCTTTACAATTTCACATCAGTTTCTTTACAATTTCACCTCAGTTTCTTACAATTTCACCCAGTTTTCTTTACAATTTCACCTCATGTGATGCCACAACAACCCTTTCCACTCATTTTAGCCCATAAATCACTAGTACTTAGGTACGTTTTGCATGATCTGATCTTGTTGTTTGAAAAAAAACACTTTTTTAGTACTTTTTTAATCCCTACTTACTGATATGGTTTAGTACAGGTGTAGTATGGCACATTGCAATGCATTATGGGATTGGTCAAAACACCCCTCCTGGATTTGAGAATCACACTAATGAGTGTGTTGGAGTTAAATTGGAGATGTGGAGAGAGACTTACAGACTTCCTTTAACTAAAGGGCTACAATTCATGATGTGGGCAGTTAAAGACACACAGTGTGGACTGTTATGAAACATAGATCTATGGGAGTGTGCCAATCCGGATAAAATTGTAATTTCGGTACACAAGTACTTTAATACATTGATAATACAAAATTTTGATGGAACACTTGCCCACTTGTCCACGCCCCTTTCATGGCCCCCGCTTGGATTTCAAGGTTACAACACATGGTAAGGCTTTGTAAAATGTTCCGATTGTGTTGAAAGCACACCAATGCTGTCTGTCTGGTTACAAGGATTCCAAAAAGGTATAGTTTATCTACCTGTGACTTATATGTTAGGAATTATGGGGTAAAAATGCTAAAAACAGTCCAATTTTGGTTTTGTACAGGGGTCAAAATTAAAAGTTGCTCCAATTTGTGTAAAATTTGGTTCAAATTGTTGGGTTTAGCTCAAAGAAGACATTAGAATTAGTTTTGACTATCTTACGTGTCTGGTATTCCACAAATGCGAATAAAGTCAACATCTATTGGCAGCTATGGCAGCTTATTGGCTTCTATTGACCGTGTGACCTATTTTGTTTGGATAACGTCAAAACTAAGCAATCAGATAAGGCAAACTATTCTTATTTCAATCCGTTAAGCTGGGAAACAATTTGCACCACATATTAACTGAATCAAGCAACTTTTGACCCATGTACACACCAAAATTGACTTTTTCAACCATTTTACACAGTTTTTTTACCCCATAACCTGGAACTAAAGCCATAGATAGTGTAAACTATACCTTTTTGGATCCTTGTGACCAGACAAACCCATGGGGTGCTTTTTAACACATTCAGAACATTTTCATTAAATTTTTGACCTGTATAACCTTGACACCCAAGCTGGGGGACCCATTAAGTGGGATTGGCAAGTGCTTCCATCAAAATTTTCTGGATTATCAATTGCTAAATTACGTTGTGTGGCAAAAATTCACATTTTATCCGGAAGCGCACACTCTTACCCTACAGTCCCCTGCTATACCTATTGATTCACCTGAACGAGTCAAAATATTAAATTTGCAGTATCACTTGGAAGTGAATATTATGTGTATATAATCTCATAAGTTATTTTTTTTAAATCAAATTTAAGTTTTAAATATTTCGTTTTTTTTCAAAAATATTAATCTCCATTCAGTTAGGTTTGCAAGTAAGTGCTGTTGGGCAGTATGGCCCAAAAATTCCATTTTTTTCCATATGCTTCAGTGTTATAATGACTTTTATTGGGCAGAATCTATCGCTACACTGTTAAAAACACGTAAATTTTGACATCCGTAAAGTGAACAATTTTGGATTTTTATTGACATATTCCATTTTTCCCTTTAAAAACTACTGAATTTTTCCTGCAAAGCATCAAAGTTGTTTAATGATATTAGTGTAATAGAACCACAGCTCGCCCAAACATCAGTGTTGGCAACCAGACGTCATTTTCGGGGGGGGGGGGGGGGTGGGGGCAAAAGTGAAATTTATGGGTGCAATTAGAATCAATTAGAAGTCAATGCATTGAATGAAGCATGCAGGGTCTGGCGCTGTTGTATTAAATTATGTACTTCACAACTATTTTCTCTGCAACCGTTCCAATTTTACGGTTAAAACAAATAAGCTTATACTGTAACTACAAATTGTTTACACCCCCTCAAAAAGCTGGTTACGCCACTGGTTCATCTGGTATGATTGCATATGATTTGAAAAAGTTCACATGATTTGATTTTGAAAACCAGTTTTATATGATAAATTCAAATTTTCTTTAAAAAGGGAATCTTGATGGGATCTTTTCTGATTTTGGCTGTGTTTGATGAAAGGATGCCTTTATGCACCTATCAAAAATTCCTGGGTATCCAAACTACTCACGTACCGCACGGGGATGGCCGGGCTTGCACACGAGGTTTTTTTTTGGAATGTTAACTCCTTGGGCCAAGCCCTGGCCCTACGGGGCAACATTTTTATGTAAAACCCTGCCAAGTCCCGACCCCTGCAGCCGGTGAAAAAGGTCAAAATGTATAAAACCCGATTGTGCGATTCATTTTTGATTTATCTGCTTTGAATCTCGTGTATTGTAGCTTTGTCGTACTACGTTTATACGTTTTTTTCCGTTTATATATCCCGCCCAAACTATCCCCGGCTTTTTTTGACACGCATGAACTCCATGAACAATCCCGCATACGCCCCGGTGGGGTGGTGAAAGGGTTAATCAAGTCCGCAGGTATCATGTCCGCTCCATAGATGACCAACGAATAAACAATGTTGGCGTGAAGAGTCAACTAAGTCGAGTGCCCTATTCACCATTGTCCGGACGGTAAGCCCGGAGGACTATATCTCCTGCCACAACCTGGCAAGAAAAAGGATCACTCAACTCAACTCCAACCCCGCTATCAGGAAGTACAAGTCCCGGCCATCCCTATACCCAGGGCCGGGCATTTTTTTTGTTTTTTTGCTAAGTGCCATTAATGACACACGTACAGACACATAAGGGGTTGTGAGCTCATTAACCCCCCCCCCCCCCCCCCCACCCCGTGTCTCACCAGGAAATTTAACAGGGAACGTGTGAAAAGAAAAACCCCAAACTATGCCTATGATGAAGGAAAAGGAATGAAAGATGAAGGAGGGTATAATTGAGGAAGGGGTAGTGGGAAGGAAGTGTGTGCACTCAATGCTCACCAATGGGTCACCCCCCCGCCCCCCAACCCAGAATTTTGAGATTTGGTGAATTTTTTTGGGTCAACCTGCAAGCGAAAATATAACCCTAATTGACCATTGCCGTGAAATTAACCCCAAGTGGGAACCTGTTTCAATAAGTGAATAAAATATACCCCTAACGAGAACCAGATTTTAAAATGGACGATTATACACCTATAGTGGGACTTGTCTTTCAAAAGTGAATTAGTATACCTTTAAAATAACCAAATAGTAAAAAATAACCTTAATTGTGCTAGTGTACAGTCAAGAGAGTCATGGTTATTTTCAACAAAAACTAACATTTTTCACCAAAAATGCTTCCCATTAAAGGCCATATCCCGATCGCATAGCCTCGTCCCCATGACCCCAAATTACCGGAGGTGGTCCAAATTTTGGTATCATAAAACGCTATTTTTTCTCATTTAACCTGTGAAATCTTAGGGCGAAGGGATGTTTTTTAGTTGAGAGTTAGAGCGAACATATGCCCCCTTTTGGTCGTCCAATATTAAATTTACACAGCACTATACGGGGGCTTACAAAATCAACGTTTTTAGGTCTCGCATCAAAACGGATTGAAATATCGGCGGCGAAATTTACAGAGGAGTTTTGGGGTGAAGGCCATTCTATCAGATGAAAACGTCATCTACTTAAATCGGGCCATCTCCTCTAAGGGGTAAAATTCACTGAACAATTGTCTTGTTTAGTGTGGGGGGGGGGGGTACACTCGGACTTGGTTTGGTAGGGGATGTGCAGTTGAGGAGTTGCGTCCCTATATACCCCATTTCTAAAAGTCATTTGGTAGAGAGTGTACCATCTTAGATTTTGCTTAAATATATTTAATCCATTTTTCTGGGGCTCAAATGCTAGCCCCAGACATTTTTTGATTAAACTATGTTTCAGCAGTTTTGGGGAAATCAGTGATGTAACTATAGAGGCGCGGGGGAGCTTACCCTTGGGGGTAATCTTGCCCCCCCCCCTGGTGGCAATAATGAGTTTTACACACCAATTACAGTGAAAAACAAAAGAGGCCTATCGGTTCTAACCAAACTTTAATAATGCTTTCCCCCTGAAAATTTGTGACCCCCTTTTACCCCTGAAAAAGCTGGTTACGCCACTGGGGGAAAATGGGACCCATGTTAAAGGATTTTTCATGAATATGACCCATTGTCTAGGGATTTCTGCCTGACAAAAAATGACCTTCTGGAGCTGATCATCTCCATATCTTAACCTGTGAGTGGGGGGGGGGGTGGGGGCACCCCCGCCCCGGGTTAGGGCTCACTTCTAGAACTCCTGGAACGAGCACGGGTACATAAGAACCTCCCAATGGATCAAGGTCAACATTCAGTGACGGAAAGGCATGCCAATATGTTAAAGTAGGAAGTGGACAATAGAGGCAGTTTGCTTTCTGTGTGCTAGGTCCATATATACAGGGGTAGCGACAACCTCCCAAAATCCGCCCATTTTGTGTCTAATTGTGTCTTTAACGGTATTACAGTAGGTCTATGGGAAAAATCCTGCCCCAATTTAAAATAATTTTGAGCGTTTTTTTTTTTATAACTTTAAAAAAAACGACCCTAAAAAACCCATAAATGTACACATTTTTGGAAAGCTAAACACCAATAATGATTCCAAATTGGGCATACCAATTTTCATTTACAAGTCACGTATCCAAAATCTTAGCTAAAAACATAAAAAAAAAATCATGATTTTTGTGATTTGATGAAAATCGTGGGCAAAAAAAAACGTGTTTGAATGAGTCTAACGTCGTTATTTTTTTAACCTTGGACCTGAAACTTGTAGGTATGTCAAAAAGTTTGGAAATAGAAACTTACCATGAACGGTAAAAATAATGTAAACATGCTTTTTCACTATCTTAGTGCCATGGAAACGTGCTTAAAATCCACAGATTTGGTTAAAAAATAGTCTAACTCCCTTATTTTAGGGAACTCGAACTGAAAACTTTGCAGGTATGTTTCAGGTGATTAATAGCTAGCCATAATAGTAAAATAGGTGAACTTATTTTTTCGTTAACTTCTGTTGCAATGGTAAACGTGTTTTTTAAAAATCCCCAGATTTGGAAAAAATAACTTACTCCGTTATTCTTTGAAACTCGAATCTGAAATTTTTGCAGGTGTGTCAAAGTTGATTAAAGCTAACCAT
>JAMKCH010068805.1:0-76985 GCA_023653785.1 Ophioderma brevispina
GTACAATTCTTTTTAAAATTTTCTCCCAAGTACTTTTTTTCTATCACCTTTTTTATATTTCATCTCTCATACTTACATTTTTCCCACCTGTTACATCTTTATCTCTGACTTCCTCATTATGAAAATATTATTAATACCTCAGCAAGAAAGTGATAAGTCTCTCCTTCTTCCAAATTCGAGTATCCCTTGTCCCGTTAAGTGTTGTTTAGCTTAGATATTGTTTTTTTGTGTGGTCTCTGTTTTTGTGTTTATTTACCTATGTAACAATTTCGCTATCACTCTTACTTGTATAATTATTGCTAATATTGCGTATATTTTACTTGTATGTATTACAGGGCCAGCAATACCTATAAGCCCCACGGGGTTGTCCTAATGGTCCTAGCCTATCATAATAATATACCTCACCAGTTTATCTTAGTACATTCTACAATTGCTACTTTATGTATATTATATATTGTAATGTATTATACACTTCTGTCACGTTCGATAGGTTAGCTGAATAAATGAATGGAATGAATTGAATTGATTGAATTGAATTGTAAGAAAGGTGGTAGACCTTAGGGGGTTAAGCATGGGGCCGTAGTGTATATCTGTTAGGGTTTACTATCAAGGACTTTATCGTTCTTAATACTGAAACGCCACTTTGTGTCTGAAACAAGGGAGAAATCTGAAATATTGCACTCCTTAACTTAATATCAAGGATTATTATTGTCCACCCTGGCGGTACAAAGCAGGTATGTCCGTGGGAAGAGGTTTTAACCCTTTTATCTGAGTCTCCTAATTTTGCTATTCCTGGCAGTTGATTCAGAGCAAAGTGGTGTGTCTTGCGCGGGAGTCAATTTGTGCTTGGATTTGTTTACAAGTTGGCCTGGGCAGCAGGCTGTCAGTGCCTGACAGGTGTGTCTGGATTTCAATAGGGAGTGTGCTACGATTGTGTCAGTGACCCGTCCGTATCCAGGGAGGAATGTCTCATACGTTTGTCCATGTTCTACGAGCTTGCCTGTTTTCTATCGACTGGGTGAAACAAGCCCAGGTTTTTATATAACCTGCGGGGTATAAGTTATTAGTGCATGTTCTAAGACTTTTCAAGTGTGTCATCAAAGTGACGCATATCGGGATAGGACAAGACAGGAATACACGTTAGCCGAGTACACCCACCGCATGCCATGACTTCAAGTCTTGTTGCAGGTGACTATACATTGTCATAACTTGTGGCCATTGCTGAACGACTGCAAAGGATCACATTTCAGATTTGCTAGCAATGGAGATATGTGGACTGATTTTCAATTCACTGGAGAGTCTTATGGAAAATTTGTTCAGCACGCTTTGGCATGTGTCTTAGATGGATATATAACCTTCAGCAAGTTTGCCACAAGGAGGGGAAGGAACGCAGCACCATTGAGTTGCGCTTACGTAACTTGGGCTTTATTGGTGCTGCAACTTCAAACTTAATCATGTCTTCTTCAAGAGGAACCATGCGTATTCGGGGACTCTGTCTGTTTGCCATCAACAGATCCTCTTTGCCGAAGCATTGCAGAATGCCTGACCACAGCCAGCAGATTGCAGAATGTTAGAAGTAACAGTACCCTGTGGACACTTTCAAAAAACCAACAGTGATGTGAAAACCTTTCAAGTGCAAACCAAAACAGGTTAAGTAGTTAGCCAAAAGAAGTCGATGGCATCGGAATCAGAGCCAGAAGGCATCAGATAGGAAGTGTGGAAGAAGAGGATATAAGTGATAGCGAAGAAATGGACTGGAGTAATGATCATTATGAGACAGTGTATCCCTGTACGGATGGAAAGCAGTAATAAATGTTCCTTGAGTGAGCAGGGGGTGTTATAGGCAATGTGGTAGTTAGAGAATAAAGGTAATGTTTAGCCACTTACCGCATATCGCTGTGTTAATCAACCAGCGCTAGCAATTATTTAAGTAGAACACGGCAAAGCTAAAAGTTGTTCAGCTGCTTCATCATGTGTTGACACGATAGATACATGGCACAGAGGTTAAAAAACAATACCTTATTATCATTCTTTAACCCTTCTTTCAAAAATAAGATTTTAGTACATACTACTAAAATTATAGATTTTTTCCGGTAAAATTTTTTTTTTTTTTTTTAAATCGGTCAGTCCGTTGTTACTAGGCGCTTCGATTGGTCTGAGCAGTGCATCTGCGAGTGTGTGTTGTATACCACTGTCCTGTTGATATCGTATATTACACGGCTAGGAACCAATAGAACGTGTGTAAAATACAGGCACCCACAAAATTATTGGATGCTTCCACCACTCAAACTGGCATTTGCTATAGGCTATAACCCAGCGGTTGGGCCAAAGATTGTGTTGCTAGGGGTATCATTGGCAATGAAGTTGTAGAATCTTGCCTGACGCTAATGCGAGACAAGGAACAGACAGACAAACTCACCACAAATAGTAATATGATATTGGATTTTTACATGAGGAACAAACAGGTTACTGATATAAGTATTGTAAGTCTATGAGGTTTGGTGTAGGCCATTTTACTTTTTAAAAACAACAAGAATGATATTGTCAGTTGCATTTTTAATAACAGACATAATGTAGGTCATCAAGATCAGTCTGTAAGGAACAATCTTTTGCCATCTTGTTGGTAAATTGACCCAGATACCACAAATTTAAATGCAAAATGTTCACCTACCTATGGGTTGGTGTGTGTACAAGCTATCCAGGTACAATAGCTGAAACTATTGTAGTCCTGGAATCTAGGTCACTTTAAAGGCAAGATGGGCAACAGCTTCAATGTTAAAGGCAGGGCCTTTTTCAAACGGTATTGAGGTTAAAGGTGCAACAAGAGATTTCACATATCAGGTGTCCCTTAAAAAATTGAAAGTACTGATTTTTGCCCTGATGTAAAGTTTTCCATCAAAAAGAGTAAAATCATGGAACTAATGTTGGCGTAATTCAGACTTGAGTGACTGTCTTGCCGACACAACCCATGAAGAAGAAGAAGAGGAAGAAATATCCCCATCTGAAAGAATTAAGCTGAGAAATATTTCTTTGTGAAATTTCTAATTTCGTATAGGAGCAAATATGAAATTCAGCCTATGTTTTACATTGAAATATAAGCAAATCAAAATCACCTTTTTTCTCTCTTTTAAGAAATTTCTGTAGCCAAATACAAGGTAAGAAATCTACTGAGTGTCTAATCTATATGAAATTACTATTCGGACACAATATTTTGGGTGACTCAAAATCTCTTGTTGCACCTTTAAAGAATTTGTGCTAATCAATATGGTACATTCCTATCTAAATAAACAGGAATAGTTTGTAATACAGTTTACAAAAATAATTTGAAATATCTATTCACTCATTTTGGCCCAACAACTTATCCCTTAATAAAATTAAAACTTGGGACCTAATTAGAGGAACTATAAGTGTATCAAATAAGGTTAAAAAACAAATAGAGTAAGTGGGATTTAAATGCCTTTACTGCAGTAACATACCAACTGGGGTGGGGCCAGAGGGGAAATGTTTCCCCCTTCTGGCTCAAAAAAGTTGGACAAAATGACAAAAATTTGCATTTTCATCTTTCTTTTAGAATTTTGACCAATTTTAGTCTAAATTTGGGCCAAATTATTTAAATGGGGGAATTTTCACCCATATTTGGTCTTGTTCGGAATATTCATTGGAGGAAATCTCAGGACAACTTGAGATTGTTTTCCCCCTCTCGTGGGAAGACTTTTGCCCCTTTGGATTGACACTGCTGTACTGTTTCTGACTCACTTGTTCTTAAAAGAGGGTTCAGTCTGGATAGGCCTAATATTTTCAGGCTTTAGGTTTTCATCTATTTCAAGTTCTCCATAAGATTTATCTGTCAAACACTATGAATTAAAGTGTAGGTTATGAAGTCAAATTTTGTAAATGATTGGTTATGTATAAAAAGCAGACATTATGTTGATTCAAACACAAAATTGTAACCAGTTTAAACTATGACTAGCACAATTTCAGTCTTGCCTATTTATTTTGATTTCTAAGCTCGGGGTACTTAGTGATTACTGGAGGAAATAAATTTCACCTAGTTTTCATCCATTGAATACAAATTTACATCTAAATTGTGCCTGAGTGTGTCATTAATTGCAGCAATGAAAATGAGGATAAGAATGCACATAGTTATTAGAGAGAAAAACAGTGCAAATAGGAAAACACCTTTCTCTCAACAAACAAAAGGCTAATTCCCTTGAGCCAAATTGTAATACCTAATCTGAATGCATTGTGTCCAGTTGTCTCCAAAAATCTATCACATATCATGAAGTAATTTCACATAAAGTGGGTGTCCAAAACTTGTTTTTAATGTTAATCATTGCTGTTTTATTTTCAGGTTTGCATCCCCTGTTTGCCAAGTTGGGAATAGCTCTCGATGCAGCACAATGCGGTACAAGATATGGACGTACCTGTTTACACAAACTCTCTTTAAGAGGGGTGAGCAAAAAACTTGTCATCGCCTATATTAGGTTGACTTGTGTGGTTTACTGATAAGAGCAATAACAAGTAGTTTAGACATGAAAATAGTTTGTCTTGTTAAAGGTGCTTGTTATGATTTATGTGTATCATGTTCTTACTTGTATGGAGTCTGCAACTTGAATGAACTCGCCACCAAGTATTGTGGGAAACAAACTTGCCGTTTTGCTAGTGGGAGCAAAAATGCAATTCAAGGCACTATTCAATACGGTGCTAATTTGATGGTTTTAACCATTAAGTGGGAGTTTTTTTATCGTATCTGGGGAAAAAAATGGAAATGGAAGCTGAAATTTCGGGACAACAATGAGAAAAAATCTGGCCTTCTCCTGATATCAAAATTTATAATACTTCTGGGTAATCGGGGGGGGGGCGGGGGGGGAGGGGCAAAGGTGATTGGAAAAGCACCTTTCATATTCCTAAAACCAAAAAGGACAATCTTTTTATTTTTTCCATCTTCTTTCGTTTAGTATTTTCATGCATCTTATTTCCTTTTTTTAATATTCGTTCTTTATTTCTCATTTATTCTTTTCTTTTCTATTTTTTCTTTCTTTTCTTCCTGCATTTTTCCTATCGTAATTTTCATTCTCTTTTCTTTTCACTTTCTTTTTCTTGTATATCTTTTTTTCTCTTTTGTTCTTTCTTTATCCCTTTTTTTTGCTCCTCTTTTTCAGAATTCACTCTCAATCTATACCTTGTATGTCCTTATATTCCATAGCTACTGGGGTGGGAAAGAAAGCCAATATAAAAACACAAATAAATAAATTGACAATTCACCTCCTTGAATGGAAACATACTTGTTGATTTCTTAAAACTGTCATGCCAAAGTTAAGATTCATGATATCATAAAAAGAAAAACAGGGTATGTGCTTCTATATAAAAGATCCTCGAAAGAAAGTACGTATAAGGATAATTCTACAGGAAATAAACTTGCTTCTGTTTCTTAGCCCTTATACCAACTTCCTATTTACATAATTGAATATGGAAGTCTTATGGTCCAGCATTACCGTATGGTGATACATGATAGTTCATTTTTGTGTTATTCAAGTATTTCTGAAATAAGCAATTAGTTTACTGATGATAGGACGTGAATATGATGTATAAATGGGCAATATTAGTTGATACATGTACCTTTATAATTAATGGATTAAAGGTGATTTTCTGAAGCTCAAATTTCTTTCAATTTGTGGTCCAAAGAACATCTCCTGAGAATTTTTTCAGAGCCTTAAAGGACAAAGGGCAAATTACTAAAAACTAAATTTCCGGCATTAAACTCCTTCGGATTGTATAAGGAAACCAATCAAATAATATCTAAAATTAGTCCTATTTCTTTTAGATTCAATCATTATAGATTTGAATTCAAATGTGCAGTAAGGATTTTAGCTAACACCAATGTTTAAGTGGTTGCTATAGGCTCTAGATTTTTGGTTTTGGCATCTCTTTAGTAAAACATTTTTTGACGTGATTTTGTTTTGTACTTGTCTACCTTGTGGACTGCAAGCATCATTTTATAAAACCAAATCTAAACTGTCTTACCTTGTTTTCAAGAAAAATTTTTGTTTAAATTCTGTCCCAATGCACACCAAGGAAATACCTACAAACAAATAAACATTTTGATTACAGTAATTCCAATATTTTATTTTGCAATATACCTATAGACATAATAAATGTAATAACATAGTCTCCGGAAAAAAATCAATGAAACAAATACAATTCCACCAGTTAGTAGATATTGGCCATGTAGTCACAGTGCCTATTAAAAACCAGGCCCGTTCAAACCCCGGGGAAAAGTCACCTCAAGGTTTGGAACCTTCCTGTAAAAAACAAAATATGATCTAAACCTGAGTCATTACTGCGGCCCACTATACAGCCAATGTTTCTATTTTTTAATGATAATATAACAGTAATATGACATGTTTTTACTCCTAAAACAATAATCAGAATCATCGGGGGATATCCTTAGTGAGAAGATAATGGAAGCAAAATTTTTCATCTTTTAAAGGTGCTTGTTTTCCGATTATGGTGTATTGTGTTCTCTACTTGATATGAGAGCCTGGCACTTGCACATACAACCCCATCAAGTACCGTGGGAACCAACGTTTGCGGTTTTGATGGTAGACGCAATAAGACTTGTTGCAAAGTCCCTATTCAATACTGGTCTAATATTATTACAAATCTTGAATGCCTATGCGTGGGAATATAAAATATATCACTATGTCAAATTTTGAATTTCTATTTCACGAGACGAAGCCGATGAAATGGAACCTTCCCAAAATTTGACAGAGTGATATATTTTTACTATTCCACAAACATAGGCGTTCAATATTTGTTTTTATATAAAGATACAAACAAATAATTTTTTTCTTGCCGTTGAATCTAACTCTTACTATTCAATGGCTCAAACGTTATATAATGATGGTTAACCACTAAAACGGCGGTTTTTTTGGTTTAATATCTTGGGAATGAAATGGATTGAGGGCTCAAATTCATGACTACAGGGAGCAAAAATATGAATACGGCTTTTCATCTGATTTCAAAATTGATACTACTTCCGGGTAAATCCAGGTTGGGGTCCCAAAGACCTATCGGAACAACGCACCTGTACCAGTGTTTTGCATTTTTCAAAAATCAGTTTTTTGCCTTGGTATGTTTAGAAGGATATATTATTGTTCCGGCAAGAGTTCCATATGCTCCCCCCTCTCATATATTTACAGGCAACAAAACAATTTAATTTGCTTCTTTTATTCCGTGTTTGTTAATAAAGGCAAAATTTTGTTGAAAATAAATTTTGTAATCATGTAATCATATGAGAGGGGGGAACAAATGGAACTCTTTCCTATTTTCCAGTCCGTATATTTTTTTTTAATCTTGCACGCCAATTGATCCAGAGGTAACACTTTTATTACAAAATTCCCTGCGGTGGAAGTGGTTTTTCTTTAGGGTGCCTCGGACCCTTACACACCAACAGGAGTCAGATGACCTTATGCACCTTAGTGCTAACACATATGGGTGTGTAACATTACATAAATAACCCTCCGTCACTTCCATAAATAGACAGTTTCCAGCATGACAGTGATTTTGTACCTCTTAAGTAATGTCACTAGTTCTTACTATTATCAGTGACAGCGATTACCCGCATGCTAGATGTAAATACAAAGAGTGATATTTCCTTCTAATCAAATTATAGTCAATTGGCTTTGTTACCTAAGTGGTCAAGGTGTGCAGACTTAACCCAAGTCTAGATAAACAACATCTGAACCGACTTTCCCAAGTCTATATATGAAATAAGTATGTCATCAATCATTGTGAATCTTCACATGTCACAGATTTTTTCCCCCTGTATTGCTTGGTTTTTGACACAACAAAACTGTCCCAGAAATATTCCCAGGGGTGCTCCTCCTCTCTAAAAAGGTGCAATTTACTCCCGGGGTGGGGGGGGGGGGGGGGGGGGGGTGGCCAAGCAAAGAAATTGTTATTTTCATAATTATCAAGAGCATTGATAATTACAAAGGCCCAGTTTTGATGAATCAATTTCTGCAGTGTCTTACTAGATAAGCCTTTCAGATACAAACCAATATATTTGTGGATGACACAAAAATACGGCATTCCTCCGTAACAAACATGGTCATGCAAATGGTCTATTACAAAATATTAAAAACAACATCCTACTCTAGGCTTCCGCCAAGAGAGTCACCGACAGAAACGGGGTGAAATTAGCAGAAATGTTGTTTTCCTGAAACTGTGAAACAGTGGAGCAAACAAATTTGCCCTCCAGAAATAGAAGAACATGAATGCACAAACAGAGAAATCCTTTGATATAAAGTCAGGGAGTGTTCAGAGAATTTATAAGAAGCATTCAGGGAGTGTGAAATTTGCTTCTGGCATCATGTGAAAGATGTACAGCCTTATTATCTTTGTCTTGATTTGGACCTGTGTAGGGGTCAGGAATGAGTATGTATGTTATTTGATCCGTGTTAAGAAAGGAGTGCTATTAACACACATGTAACAATGCTCACTGTTCGTTAGCAGTCAGAGAGTGTTTCCTATGTTTTATTGTATTAAAGTCCATGGACCCGATCGCTCGTAGCCGCTCTCAGAAACCCCAGATTTTACAGGAAGTGGTCGAAATTTTGTATCAGAAGAAAGCTACTATTTTTCATTTACCCGGTGAAATCTTAGGGTTAAGGATGTTGTTTGGAAGTTTAGAGCGAAAATGTACTCCTTTTGGTCAACCAATAATGGTTTACACACGTGCTTTGGGGCTCACAAAAACATGTTTGTAGCTCTTACATAAAAATGGATTGAAAATATTGGAGCAAACCGTTACAGATGGGGTGTTTTGTGTGAGGCCATTCTATCAAGATGAAAAACTTTAATATTACTTAAATCGGACCATCCCCCTTAATTTTTTTTTAGAGAATTCAATTAATATCGTTGGAAGGACACAATTGGAATGGGAGAGTATTGAAATCATTGAAAAAAAGCCATGGGTTAATGTCGCCACTTCCTCTCAGATAACTATTTTACTTTGGCATGTTTTAGCGCTATTGGTATTTCAAATCAGTTTTAAAGGTATGGCCCGTCACTAATAGCCCTGTCCTTATGACCTCAGATTTTTACTTGGAAGTGTTTTCTGTGTCAAAATGTTGGTGTCCTGAAGATGCACTATTTCTCATGTACCCGTGAAATCTTAGGACTAAAGATGTTTTGTTGGGATGTGATGAAATGTGTCCCATTTTGGTCAATACTATTAATTCTCACACAGTATTTATAGGCTTGACAAAATCACGTTTCAGCTCTTACATCAAAACAGATTGAATATCAGTGAAAAACTATACAGATGGGGTATTAGGGCCAAGGTTAATCAATCAGATGATTTTTTTTTGTAATTAAGCCAGACCTCCCCTTAAAGCAAAAATACTGGTGATGAGATGCTGCAATACACATTGTGATCAAATAAACTGTAGATGAAATTAGTGGATCTGGTTGACTACTGTTTCCAAAATGAATAACAACAAAGTTGAGGGACTATACATACCTGCCTTCTCTGAACATTATGTAAACAAAACGGGCGATGATTTGTGCAGAAGGCCCATTGTAATAAGGCTGCATTTTCAGTGTGGTGTTAAAGTGTTACACAGCGAAATCTAACATGTGGCAGCTATTGCAGATGGGGCTTTTTTGCCCTAAAACCTCGATATATTGCCACTCAACCAGCAATTCATTTAGGATATACAGTAAACGAGCATACATGCATTGTCCAATATGATTTGGTCCATATCTGGTGGTATTATTAATGTGTTTTACATAGATACCATCAGATAAACCTAATCAGTGACCATATTGGCGAAATGCTAAATTAGGACTGACATATTGACTTACAAATAATAGATGTCAGCCCACCCGTTTGGTTTATTTTTAACCACAGATCCGTCAGCCCTCCCACATAAATATCACTTTGCCCTTCCCCTTCCTTTCCAAATGTTGAAACAGTTCCCAAGTTTTTGTAAAACGTTTTTTTTGTGATTCTCGAGCTCATCCTTTTTCCCTACCTTTTACACTTACATAACGAGGCCTAAATAAAGAGGAATATTCCCATATATAGAGTGATCACATTTCAAGGGATCACCATCATATGCATTCCGAAAGGAACTTTTAATAAATTCCTCACTTTTTCGAGCTATGGTCACAAGTGGACTGATTTGAGCATTGATAGCATGATAAATGTGTGCATTTCACCGTAGCTAAAGATAATACAGCAGTTCATTCCTTCCTGTAATACCACCAACAATAAATAAATATCACCCTCATCCCACATCCACTCATTGTTCAACAACAGGCTTACGCATATTCACATGGATAGTTGTACAAACACAAACCTCTTAAGTGCAATAGGTAACGTACAGATTCCCACCAATACCATGGTCTATTTATATTTTGACAAATTAATAATAGTGTCCCTTTGGCAATGTTACAAAACGGAACTTTAGCTCCGAGAGACCCATGTGGACAGAGCTGCCTGTTTATATTTGTTTAGAAAAACATTTTTTGTAAATATGCGATTGTAGGTCTTTCCATTGCATGTGAAACTAGCCATTTCCGAGCTATAACTTTTAGTCATGGTCCACACCGGACGTTTCATCATGTTCAAACCATTGGTTATTAGTTATGTAATCTCACGTATCAGTAGTACAAAAATTGTAAACCTGTTAACCATTATTTTCAAAAAGATACTTTTAGTGTATATCACCACATATTTGACACCACATCTGTGGTTTTATAACATCCTTTAGCATGCCCACAGATTCGTCGCACCCCCTTCAGCGAGACTCATCCGATTCAATCAGACGATGAGCAATCAAGCATCAATGGTCCTTCCCGTTCTAGTTCAACTCCAGACAGACTCCCAGTCTCCAGCCAGAAGAAATGCAGCAAGCATTCCAGTAGTACGAGCAGCCCATCCAGGAAGGGTATAGCAAGCTTTACCACACCCACAGCAGGACTTAAGAGAGGTTGGTGTGATTTTCTAACTCTTTAAATGTATTTTCTGTCTGTAAATGGACAGAAATTATGGTACAGGGCATATGAGATGGTGTGATACATGCTTTTGCTAATAACACAAAACCGCAAGATCAGAATCAACTGAAATTTCGGGATTAAACTTTTCTCAAGGTTACTAGTTAACCATTAATAAAAAGAAGGTACTAGAATCATGATATGTAACCTTTAATGGCCCTGGTTATGCCAACGGTAGATTTACAGGGTGTCCACAAAAAAATTGTGCAAGACAAAAGCGCCCTCATTGGAGGTGAAAACAAAATAGTGGCGTGATATTTATATCATATCACAAAAAAGTCTTGGCTTTTGAATACCATTTACACATCCGATTTGGTTGTTGCAATCCAGATATGACTAATATTCTAAGAGAGGTTGCAGCACCAATTGTGCCATTTATGACTTGATGTAAATATAACATCACTATTTTATTGTTTTCACCTCCAACGAGGGTGATTTTGCCTTGCACCATTTTTTTGTGGACACCCTGTAGAATAAATATGGGTCATCATGAGAGTCAAAGGTGTTCTTTATTCTGGAAATAAATTTTGTCAAAGTTATTGTATGATGCAATGAAAATATGGAATATACAGGATACCATCCTTTACAGCATATTTGGATTATTTGTATTCGATGGTGGATTTTATGATCTTAATATTACTTTTTGTTTGTTTTCTAGATATTCTTGGAAAAGTTATATCCATTTTTGTTGATTTTGAAAGTGCATTTTGAAGTAATAATCAAATTTTTGTACCACAGTGCTACATAGGCCCTGTGTTGTGTATTTTCTGTCTGTTTACGGACAGAAAATACATAATTAAGAATTTCTGAATTAGTGGATTGAATCTGTACATATGAGTAGGCATACTGACTATATTCATGTGCCAACAATTTGCATGATATAAAAATCTCTGCTTTTTAAGGCTGTGGATCATGAAATGCCCCTTTAATAAGTGAAACTATGAGTGTCATTTCAACTTTTTGATGACCGTTGTATGTTATTCACATCCTCCACTCAACAAAAAGGAAAATGGATTTTGAGAGAATTGAGGAAATCTGGCAAAAACCACAGTGACAATGGCTAGATTGGTGTTTCTAGTTTAAAACAAGTTTACCATTGAAATCTTTTCACATATTTTAATTATTAAAATACTCTCAGTCCCAGCAAACACTAAAAGATTTATTGTGAGTAATATTTTTATTTCCTTTATGAAAATGGATTGTTAATAATTAGTATTCAGTAAAACAAAGCCTGATTTCCTCCATGATAGTGATAATGGGACTGGCCAGGAAAGTCAGGCAAGTAGTTGGTTTCACTTTTGCTCAAGCGTCAGTTTTTCCTGTACAAATCATCATCGGCGCTGCTGGCCTTTGTTTTGTTTTGATTGCAGGTGTATCTTCACACTCTGCAGCGTCTGATGCCGACTATGCTGTACCGCCAGATGCCGTCTCCAATGCTGAGAGTAACCACTCGGATGAACCTGAACCAAAATTACTCAAAACATGCGCTGCATTTACGGCTGAAAACATCAAAAAGGTTTGGGGGGGGGGGGGGGGCGTTGGAATTTCATCTGTAATACTGTAGGGCCTATGTCTATTTGTTTCCCCAAAGGTCATGTTTTGGGTCGTGAGTTGGATTGTCAACCATTCCCTATCATACTTATCTTGATTGTACATTCTATCCATGAGTTCGTTACATTGGAAACTTATTACTACTAACCTTGTATTATAACCACTATCTACAATCATGAGGTAAATTAAGTTTTTCAACACTAGTAAATTTTGTATAGGGTATAATGCATTAGTCAGTGGCTTTTGAGATGGCTTCCCAATTTTGGGAAGTTATCCCAAAAGTGACTGACTTAAGACTGGGCTTGTTTGGACTTATCATGAATGCATTTTTCTTGCTGCTTCCAAATATGGTTAGGAAAATCTACAGTTATGCAAAAACAAAAAGAACAAAAATGATTAATGAATTATTGTTCTGTTTGATAAAGACAACTACAACTAATATTTGTATGATACTTTGAACTCATTTTCATAAATGAAATTGAATTAGTTTACACATTTCATTCTATTTTATTCCTTACCCAAGGTGGGTGTTTGAATTGTACTTTAATACAGCCCCTTTGTAAACATAAAGCATTTCATTTTCAATTTCATATGAAGCTCGCATTGGTAACAAAACTTACCAAACCATTATGCCTCTAACTATACTTTGCTCAATACCAAAACATAGCACACCACTCTATCATGCAAATTTATTAAGGGTAGCGTAAGCATATCGGACGCATTGTGCGTGCGATGCGTGGTGCTTGCATTTGATAGAAGACACAAGCACAGAGGGACTACTTTTACTTGCAGATCAATATGGCCAAATAATTCCTGCAAATTTTGTGCTGATCAAGGTATAGAAGGTTCCGTCGGAATTTCCTTTCAGTTTTGACTTCAATACAAATGCATTATGACCCATTCTTTAATAAAGCAAAACTGCATTTTGTTGTAAGGGTTTACATAAGTTACAGCTTCAGTGTAAAGGCATACTACTCCTAGTACTACCTTAACTGTAAACCCTATTTATACCAGATGGCAAAACTTAAGACCATTTTGCCGAGTGAACCGGTTATTATTTGTAAAATTGTTCGACCTTGTGGATTGATAATATGTAAAGCAAATAACAGATAAAACATGCCTTGAATTTGGATCTGCTAACATCCACAGGAAACCATGGAAAAGAGTGGGTGGTTGACCAAACTCGGTGGCCGGGTGAAAAGCTGGAAGCGACGTTGGTTTGTACTCAAGAACGGGGAGCTACGCT
The DNA here is from genome assembly GCA_023653785.1 of Ophioderma brevispina. Lineage (NCBI taxonomy): Eukaryota > Metazoa > Echinodermata > Ophiuroidea > Amphilepidida > Ophiodermatidae > Ophioderma > Ophioderma brevispina. The sequence continues at coordinate 13,862 of JAMKCH010068805.1, forward strand.
ACTACAAGTCACAAGTGAGTGTTCCATAGGCTAGTCTCTTGAGGCTAAAGGAGGGGATGGATGTGGTTTGTGCAGGATACTATCCTCAAAGCCATGGGTAATACCACTATTTTAAGAATATTTGGTTTTGAACTAGACATAATGGATTTGGTATATTTTTGCACTACTAGATACCAAATTTGTAATATTTTGTTCAAACAATATATTCTTACTTTGCAAGGCATTTGGCCAAGTTGCAGAAGAATATACACGATATGTGACAGTAATTGTTTCTTTTCATCCACAGAATGATACAAATAGGAAGCCTAGAGGCCAAGTTCCACTGGATTCTATGTGTAAGATTTTGAGGTCAGAGGGGTCGTTGACCTTTGAACTTGTAACTGCAAAGAGGACATACTACCTCACTGCAGAGTCATCAGTAGTTATGGAAGAATGGATTAAAGGTATGTGTGATGTTAGGGATTTCCTTTGTTCTCGTGTTTGGCTGTTAGAGATAGCAGTAGTCTCTTAAGCAGCACTTGTAGGAGGACCTGAGAAACTCTTGGAAATGTTATGCGGTATTTTGGCAAGTTAATTGATCATAATTGTGAACTTTTAAGGAAGTTAGGTAATTCAGGATGAAGACCAAAAACAAAACCTACATACTTCCTACCATTACAATTGGAATATTTGACAATACTTGTTTCAACATATTCTGTGTAAATTAGTAATTGTTGTAGTTTAAATTAAATTTTGTTCAAATTTGCCAGGAGACATTGTGTGGAATTCATTAAATTGAAAAGTATCCTCGACTCTGGTATGTTAAAAAATTCCAACAATTGTATGCACCATACCCATTAATTACATTGTTCTTTAAACAAAACATCAGAACAGTCAGTGTAAGTTGAGTGATTTCATATGATATGAGACATGAATAGTAAAATACTAAATAGGTTATCCCATCCTAAGTTTTGTAACACAGAAGTAGGTGGAATACTAGAAAAGCTTTCATATCTAGCAGAACCGTCATCAATTGGGCTATTCTATTTATAATTCCTACTACCCCATTGGAAGACTTTGTATACATCTTCTGCAGAGTGGGAGTGTGTTATTTCAAATGAATTCATCCAGTGGGCTCTTCCATTTGGAATCTGTACTCCCCTGTGAAAGACTTGAGTGGAGTCTTTCACAGAGGGTGTGTCAATTTTAAATGTAGTTACCCAATTGGCTGTTCCATTTAAAATTCATACTCCCCAGTAGAAGGCTTCACCTAAATCTTCAACAGGACAGTGCAGATTTTTAAATGAGTCAGCCCGTTATATGTGGGTGTGGGGAACACCATTGAAAATTTTTTGCCGTGTTTCTTTCTCGTGCAAAGGTTGATTGCTGCTCTTTATTTTAGGGTTAAATTGTTGAGTGAGTTAAAATTAATTCCAAAATGGGGGGGGGGGGGGGGGGGGGGCCCAAAAATAAAATTATTTACTTGTCCTAATATTGTGCTTAAATTCCAACATTTCTTCAAAATGTAACTAGCCACAATTGTTCCAAAATGGCAAATATTATTTATTGCTATTATTTGCTTTACCATCCAACAGTTCTTCAAAATGTACTACGCCACCATTGTTCCATATCTGCCTTAGAGCCGTCAGAAATGAAGCCGTCCATAGAGGGGTGGGTCACCAAGGTCAAACATGGCCACTCCAAATCCTGCTGGTGTACTCTTGTTAATAGAACATTCCACTACTACAAAAGCAAGGAAGATAAAGTAAGTCAATCTAAGGAAGTTACTGGTAACTTTTTAACCTTTCTCTTTCAGTCACGTTACAGGGAGTGAATAAATCTATTTGTGGCATTGGTGTTAGGAGTTTATTACATAAGGACACTAGTTTGTTTTACAGTACTGCATATTGATCAATCTGATTTTGTGGCAAGAAAATGTCAGGAGTTAGCAAGGAGAAGAGCATTCTTGTCACCCTGCAAAGTTATTGTGGTTGCTAGGTTTAGATGTTGAAACAGATTTGTATAGAAAATAAAGCACAGAATCAAATATATGATGCAAGCTTTGTCTTTCCTTTCAAACAAAGATTCCTATTGGCTCAATCAACATGAAAGATGTCATGGTTGAGGAAGTGGACCAATCACAAGACTCGGATGATGAAGATAGTCATTCTACAACAACCAAGTTCACACTAGCTCTGACAGTGTCCAAAGTACAGAGTGGTCCTACCTATCTCATCTTCAGAACTAAGGAAGACAAGGTCAGTTTTCTGTACTCAAAATTATTAAGACTGAACTTGAATTCCATCCTTCTCTATAACTATTCACCTGGACTAAAATTACTTGTATTTAGATGGCTTTGCAAGCTAGAATTAGTTCACTGATAGGGGTCATGAACCCCCTCCATTCCAAATGCTAACAATATTCAGATGAAATGTATTCCACACATTCATTTTGTATATCTTAATTGAAATACAGCATACATACATACTTTCAACTCAAAGTTAATTTGCAAGAGTTGTGAAAGTGCTGTGTTAACCCACTTTGAACTGAAAAGTGAAATCAAAATCAAATGGGATGAACTTACAATATATACAGTTCATGGTGATTTTAGCCAAATTTGGACACTATTTTTGTGTCGCCTGCCCTAAGGCAGGAAGACACATAGGGATCACTTTGTCCACTGTTGTCTGTTGTTGCTGATGTCTGTTGTGAAAAAGGGTTAACATTTGCTTGTAATATCCACATACTTTGATGGATTTAAACCAAACTTGGGTCACAGGTGCAACATGGCATCCCCCATTTACTGATGAGGTCAAAGGTCACATACCAAGGTCAAAGGTCATTTGAGGTCAAGTTGTAAAATAGGCTGAAAATGTAAAATTGACCTCATTTGAAAAGTTGAAGTTCAATTGGAGCCAAACTTGGTTTATGGAGTTTACATGTAAACCCTCATTCATTTATGAGGCCAAAGGTCACATATCAAGGTCAAAGGTCATGTTAGGCCTATCATTCACAAATCGCGACGCCAGGCGACACAAGCGGTCCGGGGACCGATGTATTTTTTTTTTATATCTAGAATTATTTTCTAAAGAAATGTACATTTTTATGTAGCCTACAGCAATATTTATATAAAGTTGTGACACCCAAGCAGTTTTATTTGACTGTAACATCCACCATTCTCTCCCAATTACTTTTTACATCGCAGGAACAGTTTTTACACACACTTTCTCACTAACAACAATTTAGAAGTTACACTTTGCCCCTCACAAAGTTGGTTTGATAACTTTTTGTTGTTGCAAACCCTGTTGAATTCAACTCCTTTTTTTGTTTCTTTCAGGATACCTGGTTATATCACCTGTTAGTAGCCTCCGGTGGAGGTAGCGCAGACACAGGTACCGATTACGAGAGGCTCATCGCCAAGCTAATGGAGGTAGATGGTGACCCAGCGAGTCCTTTCTGGAAACATGCTCAGCTGTGCTACAGCAAAGAGAGCATTGATAGACCTCTCACGACATTGCCTTCAGAACCGCTGAAGAAGGAAGCTGTCAAACTCAATAAAGTAAGGATTTGTTTACTCCACAGCAATATTGTTTATAGGAGTACCTTTGAGGTAGTTTTAGTCACCTATTTAAGTACACTTGCAGTACCTAAACTACAGTGAATCCATAGGACCTTTCTCTCCTGCAAATGAGTTTCAATCTCAATTTTATTATTTCAGTAATTTTGTTCATGTATTTGGCATGTTGGTCATGAGTGTTCCAACTTTTATGTGAAAAATTCAAATATCACTATTACAAATGATCAGAAAAGGGTAAACAGCAATGCAATGATTGTCCCCCTCTATGGGCCAGAGTTTTCCTACCAGGCTGCTGGTAGCAGATTTTTTTGATTTTCAGTCCCTGAATGTTGTTTACGCTGTATACCCCGACTGCTCACCATTATGTGCCAGCTTTGAGGTCTGTTTATCGGACACAGCTGATAGCCTAGTGGACAGAACATCATCTAGTGATCGGAAGGTTGTGGGTTCGATTCCCACGCTGACGCAGTCCTAGAAAAATTGTCTTTCTAGGATTGCTTTGGTGCTTGTCATTAACTGTTGTTTAAAAAGTCATTTGTCACACATCTGGATGGGTAAAAACTGTAAATTTCTCTGATTATGCCTTATTGTTATTATTTTCTGTCCTGCAGTCGTGCAATCTATTCATCACAGTTCAGATGGAAGCTATGGCGATAGACTACCATGTCAGTCTAGCCCAGAATGCCTTACAAACTTGCCTCTCACATCCCGAGCTCCAGAACGAGATGTACTGTCAACTGGTCAAGCAGACGACGCGTATTCCACAGGGTCCCAGTGCAGCTAGTAGTTTACAGGTATCTCTTTTGTAACAACCACTTGTTTGGAATGACAAACTTTGTAACCAAGAGTAAACTTAACAGTTCATACAATCTTTTTGGTTGAATATTTAGCATGTTTGAAATGTTTCTAGAAAACTGAATAGGTTTAAATTTTTCAATTAAAAAAAATTATTAACAGTTTTATGCAGATTTTTTGTAAGTTTGATTTCAAATGATTGTTCGATATGATCGGCTGCAAACTTAACAAAATACTAACATGGTGCTCTTTGTGAGTGCATTGCAGTGGCTGGAATGATGAGGCATGTTATTGAAATGATGCTGAAATTAGTAACATCTGCTGTGTCTTGCATTTTGTTATTCCATCCCATTAGGAATACTTTACCTAAATCTTATAAAAAGGAGGTTGTATTTCAGTTGAAGTTATCCAATGCACGATTCCATTTGGAAACTAAACTTCCCCTTTGGAGGATTCAATTAAAACCTTCAACAGAGGGGTGTGAATTATAAATCGTACTACCCAATGTGCTATTCCATGTGCCTCCTGTGGAGGGCTTTACCAAAATCTCACATGGAAGGGTATATTCTATTTATAATTTATAATCCCCTGTAGAAGATTTAACCAGAGTCTTCCACATAGGGGTTGTGGATTTCAATTGTTCTTACCCAATGGAGTATTCCTTTTAAAGGAATTTATTGGCATGAATCTATCAGCACAAATATATAACTTAATGAAATATCTAAATAACGTACCCAGTTGGTTTTCATGGTCATTGGAGTATTCCTTGTGAAGAAAACACCATTTTCATGTTTAATTTTCGTAGCAGCAGGCGATTTAAGGAAGCCGTCATGTTTATTATTTATGCTATCGTTCTGCCACAAGCCTTGAACTTCACCCATATCCTTTGTGTGCTCACCAAAGTTCGCAAGGATGATGAGACTTGTGGCAGATTAGTTGAAGTCACATGATGTATTTTCACTGGTGTGTTGGCATTGTAAATATAGCACAGGGAATAAAGGTGACAGCTTCCATGATTGTTGTACAGTTGTGTACATTTGTGAGAATAAATCTGAATTTTTTTCGCAAAGAATACTCCAATGACCATGAAAACCATCTGGTTCATCTTATTTAGGGATATTTCATTATATATGTGCCGATAGATTCATGTCTATAAATTCCTTTAAAATCCTTGTAAAGCCTGTGGAATACAGGGGTAGTGCACCTTTGAAATGGAATCACCCACTGCTCACTCTGCATATTGCATAAATTAAGAGCCTGTTATGTGCTTAGTACAAAGCCTTGCCTCACCCAAAACAAATCACTTTGACCAAAGAGTGTTGGTCATTTCTTTGTGGGAAATATGTGTACAAACAGTGTTTATCTCTGAAAACTCATCAGAAATGTCCAATGTACTAAAAATAATGATGGTGGATAACATCAAATAACTTCATGTCATGGTGGAAAAATTGTCATGTTTGCTGTTCTCTAAACACTTGATATGGGATTTGCCATCATGCTCAAATCTTAAGTTAGTGAAAAGCATTTTGAATGAGCATTGAACTGAGATTTTGCCACAACACTATCCAGAGTTGAAATTATATCCAATAATCCAAATAACCAAGGTAGTAAATGTAAAACACAAGTAGCTGTTAAAAAATTCAACTTTGACGAAGAGACTAACAGTACCACTGCATCTATAGTATATTAGCAAATGTTAGCAGACGTCTATTGAATTGTTATTGTTGAAGTAAAGAGGATTAAAGTCATGGTTGCATGTTATTTGTGTAGAGTTAGTACAAGAACTGACAGAGGAACTAGAAGAATGAGAGTCAGTTGGCATGGCAGTTGTCCTGGTGTTTAAAATAAAAAAAATATGGGAGTTAAGTTATTCTTCTCAGAATGTGAAGAATTTCTTAACAGTCAAGCCGAATAACAATGAAGCTCCTTAAAACATTAATATCGGGCTACTTCAACCAAATTAATACGGGACTTTCCACTCATATTTGAGTTGCTTTTATCTTAATTCTGACATTACTTGGTTTCACTTACTTATGACAGACACCCACAAAACAAGAGGGAAACGGACTATTAAATTAAATTTGCTTATTCAAAATATCTCACAATAGCATTTGGGAATCTATGTCTAGGTGAGTGTTTCTAATTTGTGGAATAGCCAGCAAAATGGGCAACCTGTTGCTATGGCAGCAATAACAATGACCAGGCAGCAGTTTGCTATGTATATGTATACAGTGGTCCCAGCTGAGTGATAGGGTTAATTTATGATCAACTCTAACATACTTAGTTGTTGAGTTCTTATAGATCATGTGATGCCATGTGCAACAAATTCAAAAAAATTGGAATTTTAGAATCAGGTTTACGGTTTTTAACCTATTATAAGTTCTGTACCCCCAACAATGAAATCAAAAAGTATAAAGGAGATGAAAATGTTGTCACTTTTTATGTCATATTCATGATCCAAACCAGAGTACTTTGGAATTTTACCAATTTGGCTGGTTATTCACAATTAACTACATATACAGTAACAGAAATGCAATGGGCTTTTCATTTGAAAAACCACCACCATCGAATAAAACTTCACCTTAAACTAAGTCTTCACAGAGGGGGTTTGTATTTGAAATGAAGTTACTTAATAATGTCCCCATGATAAACTGAATGCTTGGAAACACACGGTAGGCCTGCCACCCATGACCTCTTACGACATCCAATTGTTTGTTTCCCTTACCATATACCAATTCATCCCATAGCATGCCTGAGTAGCTTTGTAGCGCTTACATGGTAATGTCAATTCCTTTAGCATGTCGTGTTTTCACAGTTTTTAAGTTTTGAATGAGTTTATTAGTTGCAGTGTATTGAGTTTACAGTTTACTTATAAGTTTGACCTGCATGTACCGGGTGCTCCATATTTTTTTTGTTGATTTTGGGGTGTGATATTGAGTTACTTGTCATTTTGTTTGATCCATTTCTATCTTCTCTTCATATTTCTGTCATTGTTGTATTGCATCTCTTGCTTTCTCTTCTTGTTCATCGTATTCCCACTAAAATGTTATTTCTACTGTCTAACATCTTCATTTGTCCTGCTGATGTTAAACATGATACCTGCCTAATTCTACTTGCGAGGTTACCTGTATTTTGCCTGCTTTTGTCATGCTACTTCCTCTTGCTGTCCGTTGTGTCCCTGGACTCCTTGCTCCTTGTTCACACAATTCCTCTCCTGGAACGAACCTGCTGTGTGGACCACACTCCTGGTTTAGCTGCGATTCGCAGCTTTCAGCCGCCTCTTCAGCTGTTGACCTAAACCTTGGAAACCGCAGGCCAATCCGCCGGAACTTTACGTTCAACCAAGCATGGCGCTGATGTCACTATGTTGCAGTCTGTTCTTGCCGAGGCAGAAGTACATGTGGTATCTGAGGATGCATCTACAGAGATATGCAGATCCTAGAGTAAGGGTAGGCCAAACTTGATACAGAGATATGCAGATCCTAAGTAAGTGTTAGCCAAATGCTACAGGGGGGAGATCATGCCGATTCCTAAGTATTAACCAAATGCTACAGAGATGTGCAGATCCTAAGTATTAGCCAAATGATTACAGAGATATGCAGATCCTAAGTATTAGCCAAATGCTAAGAGCTAGTGCAGATCCGAATGTTAGTTGCAATGCTACAGAGATATGCAGATCCTAAGGATTAGCCAAATGCTACAGAGATGTGCAGATCCTAAGTGTTAGTCAAATGCTACAAGAGACTCTGCAGATCCTAAGTGTTAGGCAAAATTGCTACAGAGATGTGCAGATCCTAAGTGTTAGTCAAATGCTACAGGATATGCAGATCCCAAGGAAGTGTTAGCCAAATGCTACAGAGATATGCAGATCCTAAGGTAGCCCAATGCTACAGAGATATGGAGATCCTAAGTGTTAGCAAATGCTCAGAGATAGCAGATCCTAAGATTAGCCAAATGCTACAGAGATATGCAGATCCTAAGTAAGTATTAGCCAAAATGTACCGAGATACGCAGATCCCAAGTATTACAAACCTGCTACAGAGATATGCAGATCCTAAGTAAGTGTTAGTAAATGTACAGAGATATGCAGACTTCCTAGTAAGCGTTACCCACCAATGAAGGTCAAAAGATTGAGGTGACATTTTGTATTTGCTGGTTTAAAAAAATATATTGTGTATGTGTACATTATGATACATGTTACAAGGACATGTACCACCTGTATCGTTGAGCTAGCAATACAAAGCGTTGAAAACATCTCTGACCACTATGTGTCATTCTGTAAAATTAAGATGTGCTTTGAAACCAGAAATGCAAAATTTTGTAAATCACGACAGAATCAGGTAATGTTAGAATAAAAGATATGACAGTCTGTTTATTCTTTTCAAGGTTCTTTATTTTCTGCATCAAACATTGCTAGCAGATTCCAATAACCCTTATTTGTGTATCAAGTGATGGCTTCAGAATAGCATACATTACAAACCACAAAAAAGTTTTACCGAATTGTTTAATTAAAGATCTTAATAAGTTTCTTTTCAGCAAATACACATTTCCTATGTTAAACATACAGGTTAACATGAGGTGATTATGGAATTGAACGATGGATCATTTACCAAATAATTCTAAAAAACATTGTGTTTAATTTGCATTGTTTAACAACAAGAATTCAATTTATGTTTCTGAAGATTTCCTGTATATTTGAAATAAGTCGTCTTCAGGTCAGGAACCAATGATATTTATCAAAGATGGGTAATTTGTGAGAAAAAAATCCAAGTTATCTAAGGTAAACCTGTTTTAGTAATTACAATATTTGTAAACAACATGTTTTTTTGTGTGTCGCCCCCCCCCCCCCCCCCCCCCCCCCCCCCCCCCCCCCCCCCCCCCCCCCCCCCCCCCCCCCCCCCCCCCCCTGTTGTGTGAAAATAGAGCAGAAAAGTGTGAAACCACAGTGCAATACTTATGTGTTTGTTCATTTACAGGACTGATTTTGGAAAGTATGCCATTATGTCAGAGGTCATGGGACCGTACTATTATGACTGGAGGGCGAGACGATAAGGACTTCAAGACTGGAGGCTGTTATCAGTTTGCAAAGAACATCCCTATCACCACTCATCCTATTAGCATTCCAGTACACTTCATGAATAATACTTACCAGGTAAAATTATTAATTGTAATCATTTTAAAGAACAGTGCATATTCACACATACACATAACTGGAGTTGAACGGTAATTGTGGTAAAGTATTCAATGTTACATCCAAAATTTGAACTAAAAAAATATTGAACTACTTTCAAAAGCATATCATTTGTACCATTGCCTACAACACATTTTCATGGAAAAGTGGTATTCAGATCCCAAAAGAACAGTGTAGTATTCTAGGAATGCAGCTGGTGCATGTAGTAATAGTAATACAAATAACTACATGATTAGAGGGAATAGGGCACACTATTTCCCTCCCGAGGTACTGGCTACGTGCCTATCTCCCGCCCGAACCCGAAGGGTGAGGGGTGATAGGCCGTAGCCATTAACCAGGGAAAATAGTGTGCCCTATTTCCCATAAAAAAATAAACCTATGTAGTATTGTTTTATTACACCTACTGGGACTCTGGGACAGGTTGTGGGAAACCATTTCAAATCTATTTTTTTTAAGAAAATGTTCCAAAATTAAGATCACACAGAAATGTTTATTGTGTGTACTGTTTCATGAATATTCATGAGGTGTATAATATTGATGAGTCAATTAATAAACAAACCCCATACTTGCTGTGATGTCTTTGATTTACACTCTTGTTCCATCCTTGGAACACTTGTTAATATTGACAGCTATTCAATAGAAATATACGGCTTAAAGTCCTTGTAACTAAAACTTTCTTTCCCCTCCCCGTCCCGTCCCAAGTCAGTGTCGAAAATAATATGCAGCGAGATTGACCAAGTGTATCGTGATTATGCAACATTGAATTGAGTGAGCAGGAACCAAATCTGCACAGAGAGTTCCAACAATTATGAACAAGATCATAGTTAGATTCATGATTTATTGTACTCTTCTTTTTTGTTTACCATTTCATTCTTACCATTACAGGTGGTTGGGTTTGATGGTTCCACCACAGTTCAAGAACTCTTGCAGACCTTAAACCAGCAGGTTGGCATGAGGGATTGTGAGGAGTCTGGCTTTGCTCTATTCACAGATGACCCTGCTGGTAGAGATGTGGAGCATTGCCTGCAAAATAGTGTCAAGGTTAGTGTACAGAGGGGGTAGGAGGAGAAGGAAGAATGGCAAATTGAGTGATTTCAAAAACAAGTTTAGAAGGGATATTGGGGAAATTTATCACAGTCATTCAAATTCCATTTAGTAAAGTTTTATTGATTTGTATTGTGTGTTTGCTTTCAATGGGGGATGATAACAGACTTGGATCAAATTTTTGCCTTCCATATTGGTACATCATATATGGTGGATATTTTATCTTTGCTGCTTATGTAATCCCTTTGTTTTCTGTACATTTTAATGTGAATTCCAATCAAGTTGTGATATGGCATAGTTTTTCAGTAAAGTCAAGCTAAAATAACAAAAATAAAAATTGAATTTTTTAAAAACAGACTGATGTATATTGAACACTTTTTATCCCCCTGGCTTGAAAAGCATAGGGGGATATTGTGAGGGTGCGCATGTCTGTATGTAACTCCAGACTTGGGGTTAAGGTGCAATAGGGGTTCCTTCATATGTGGATGGTGTCAAATGTCATGGTCCAAGTTTAAAGGTCATCTGAGGTCATGTTCCAGACTGCCATCTTGCCAGGGGGATGTCGCAAGTTATTTGCAGTATTTTTAAAAATTACAGGACTGTGCAATGTATTACATTGAGAGCTAACCATACTGTTATTTGTGTGTTATCCAACAGATCTGTGATGTGATCTCCAAGTGGGAACAAACAGTGAAAGAAACACAGACAGGCAAAGTAGAAACAGCCAAAATGGTGAAATTAACTTATAAAAACAGGTAAATGGCAGTATTATGAATCACTTTTGGGTATTTGTGTAGTTGTAGATGTAGCAATTATTGTACCTTTATAAAGGAACATATATTTTGGAAAAAATATTTTAAGCTTTTCCTCAGACCAGATATTATAGCAAATAAAGGTATGATCAATTCACTCCCGATTGTTAAGAAATATTGCATGAAGACAGATATGTGTTTGTCCTGTATGCATTTGAGGCTCAACCTTTTTGGTTGGGCAGTTTGTTAGCATGAGAACTTGAAGATATCAAAAAAGGTTTTTCTGCAACATTCTTTGGTGGAATGTCATATGATTGTACAATTTTAAGGTTATTATATTAATGGGTAAATCTATCATTTAATACTTGATTCCTTTGCTGTAGCTCTCATATGTAGTATTGACAGAGCAACGGAGGAGCTATATTGACCTAGGCCAGTTCTGTTGTATGTGCGGTACAAGTCAATGATTACAATTGTAACCCTTTGATTGAAATCTATTTGAAATAATGGTCAATATCCATTGACATTTGGGACTTGCCCAAAAGTCAAAACAGTGATGCAATCTAGTTTGATAAGAAAGTTTACCCTTCCAATATCACAACTGTAGCATAGCTTAGCATAACTGTGAAGTCAAGGTGAATATTTAAAGGCCGACTCAGAGATTTCCTGATGAGGGCACCCTCAATTTCCAAAAAAATTGTGTTTTTTGCATGTACATAATGCTTGTCCATATACTAATCACTGTGTGAAATTGCTAAGCTTAAATCGAATTCCTTCATATAGAAAATCACAACTTTGTTATAAAATTCCGGATCCGGAATTTTTGTTATACACAGTATCCTATGGGACGTAATACTACACACAAATGTTTACTGCATCAAAACGAAAAATCCGATTCATCTCAAATCTCGGAATTGTGCATTTTAGGTTACTATCTTTAGTTCCAGTTGACTATTTTTCATTATTACACAAAAAAATAATATTTCGAAATCTCTGAGTCAGACTTTAAGTGGAACCAAAATAGCAGGTCATGAATAACTGTTCTATCTCAATTTAAGATTTTACCCAAGTATTTGGGGGAAAGTGGCTATTTATCTTTTGTCACAATGACATATATGATCATTTTTTCTTCTTGCCCACAGATTATTCTTCCGAAATACAATGAAGAAGGAAACTGAACGAGAAAGGCTTCTAATAGTTCACCAAGTAAATCGGGATATCATCAGGGGTCGATTTCCTATTAACAGGGAATTAGCCTTGGAACTTGCAGTACTCATGGCCCAAGTAAGTCATATTCTTTTTGCAATCATGGCTTCCTATACATTTTCCACTGCATTGATTCTATGGTATTTATTCCATAATTACTAAGTGAGCTCCAAATTGTGCCAAATCTTACTGCAGATTTTATTATGAATGATAAAAGGCCCCTTCACCTGGAATAATATTCCAGACATTTGATAACATTTTGATGACACTTGTAAAGCTCTTACAAATCTGTGCTTAATTTGCCATTAAATTACAAGGTTCCCAAGTAGATCTGGAGGAAAGCACATTATGGCACTCTCCTAAAGCATGGGACAGATCCATCCAATCCAATCCCAAGAGCTACAGACCTCTATCTCTCCTTAGCCATACCTACAAGCCTTTGAACGCCTCCTGCTAAATCGTTCGCACCTGTGCTAGCCAACCCCCATACCAGACAAGCAGGTTTCCGGCCAGCAAATCAACAACAAGCCAATACGCAACTACGCAACAAATTGAGGATGGTTTCGAGAGGGATGGTAACCGGAGCTGTGTTCGTCGACCTCTCAGCAGCATACGACCCTGTATCACAGATGCCTCCCGTCATAAGATCCTGGAAATTACCAAGGACATCCGCTGCTGATCTTCTCCCGTGGATTGATGGGCACCGGATTTCTTTGTTCACCTAGAAGCGTAAGAAGACCCGATGGCGTATGCTCAAGTATGGTCTCCCAAAGGAGTGTGCTTGCACCTCTCCTGGTCAACATATATACCAACGACAAACCTAGGATTGCAGGAACCCTGTCGTTTTAATTTAAGCAACTATCTTTGGCATTAGCCGCACAAGAAGGCCCGACTTCACAGTTGTTGAAGAGACTCTCCAAAGCTTGGATGAACTCACATCCCCTTTTATATTATGAGAAAAACCACCTACGTGCAAATTCCATCTAATAACACAGTGTGCTTTCCATCTACGCAACCGTGAAGTCAACGTCAGCTTAAATTACCTGGTCTGGAATCCCCTGGAGCCTGTGATCACCTTCACCTAGGAGTCCACCTTGGACCGCACTCTCTTATACGACCCACAACAAGAAGAAAGCAAACGTATGGTTCACGCACTAACATCTTGAACAACTCGCTGGCACAAGATGGGGTGCTCTCCAACTTACCCTAAGATCGACGGCAACTTTCCCCTGTGCTACTCATTGCAGAGTATGCCTGCCTGTATGGACAGATCACCCCATGCCAATAAGCTTGATCAGCGTTAAATGCCCCTGCCGGCTTATCACACAGGATCCTCCGTCCAACAACAACTGAATCCTATCAGTAATTGCTCCACCAGCTCCTCGTAGCGTAGCGAGCATGCAGCAGCGTGGCGGCCAAGTATCTAATGGAAGCACCCTATGTCTGGTAACAGATACCTTCTGCCAACCGCCTTAAATCTAGATGAGAGGTTTTCTTAAGCAAAGTCCAACCGCTTGAAACAGTCCTCTAAGGAGGTAAAGAGATCGCCTGTGGAAAGAAAACTTTGTCCATCAACCAGTAAATCTATCGGTATTGACCCTGGTGAGCATCTCCCACCTGGAGCTGACTCCTCATGGGCTGAAATGGCGATGCCTCAACAAATTAAGAACCAGAATCGGACGATCCAATGTTTCCTTGCAGAATTGGAGCTACCTGGAAGCAGCTCATATACTACCTGTGTTGTGGAACGCACCACAGACAATGGACACCTCTTGGTCTGCCCACTGCTGAGGCAACAATGCACAACAAGACCTTGCGGATTCCCCCCCCAAGTGGAAGCAGCCAGACGTTGTACCCATCTCTGGCTGGAATTATTGAGAACCAGTGTTTGACACTATAAGCAGAAGAAGAGATACAAGCCACCATACATACGCCCATAAACCACACACAACATCCACACACACACCTGATCACCCACACAACACACACACAATATGCATTACAATTGCCAAAATAATCCTTAGCTCTTATAACTGTATAACTTAAAATTCACACATTTCTTTTAATATTGTTCATGCAAATTTCATTTTCAGTTTTTTCCTGAGGAAAATAGTAACTGTAATTGTTTCTTTGTCTTATTTTCAGCTTGAGTTTGGTGATTACATTGTGGGTCTGGTAGTGATGGCTCATTGAATGCTCTGTCACTCACCAAACCATGTGACTCTGTCATTGAGAGGTTTTACCCGCAAGAGATATAAATCAACAGATGAGACAGAACTAAAGTATTTGGAAAATAATTGGAATGTTTTTTGTGCAGTAGAACCATTTATGTCAAAAGGAACATCTTGCTCATCAGGCCCCAGGTATTTTTAACTTTGATTAGGTTTCAACTTGATTTTAAATGATCTTGACCCCATACTCCTCTTTGCAAACAACCAATATTTTCAATCTGTTTTGAGGTTAGAGCAAAACATATTTGTAAGCTCTCTAGAATACTCCTGTAAAATTAATAATTTGTACCGATCAAATGGGCAACTTTTTGGTTCATAACAAACGCCTTTTAGCCCTAGAATTTCACAGCCGTAATGGAAAATAGCAAAAATTTGAACCACGTTTTAAAATTGGGGGTTCTGGGCTGACCCATGGACTCTTTTACGTATATTGATCAATAATGCTTAAAAAAAATGTCCCCCATGACTGTGATTTTTTACTTTGATTTCCTTCAAATACACATACTTGAAAGGGTCAACTATGAACATCTCGACTGTTAGGAAGACACTAAACAGCATAATCATAATCATTTCCATTTTACCAGAGACCATCAGCCGCTGTTTATCAGAGACAAATGGCGGCCTTAAAGAGTCGAAATCAACTTGAGTGTGTGCGCCTCTACCTGACAGTCACCAGAAAATGGCCGTTCTTTGGAGCCAAACTCTTCTCAGCTAAGGTAAAGATAGTGGTTATTAAAGTTTCTATTACAATAATAGTGTATGGATGGCTTTAGTACACAAATCGTTGTAGTTGCTCATCATCCTGGGTCATTTGGACTCGGGCAAACAACCAGAAATATACCAGTCCTTGGGAGGTGATGTTCATTCAGCTTTATTCCAATGTTCAAGAGATAAACCTTTGCGTGCCGGTCAAAGTTAATGATAAAGGTCGTTCATACCTCGCTGCACCTTGCGTTGCCGATATATCAATCACTTGCTGCAGCAACTCAACGAACCTGCTGCAGGCGCAGTGTAAAAAATTTTAACTCTGTTGCAGTACCTGTTCAATGCAAGTATACTGGACAGAGACCGTAATGCGAGCACTGCAACTTACCTCAACGCACATTGCAGTGTAGTATGAACCATAAGTGTATGGTGGAAACTCCTGACCTGTCTAAGCCGTCCTGGCAGTTTTATTTGAATACCTTGGGTATTGATCCTGTTGTGGGTATACCTCTGGAGATCAATCCTCTAATATTAATTTATTAACCTCTACTCTACTACCCTCTACTTCCCATATTCAAAAGGCGCCTTCTGATTGTTCATTTTACTGCCCATTAGTCTGCACTAATGGGTCGCGATTTACGCTCTAATGCGTGATGGAAAGCGCACATTCTTTTCGGTGTGTACCACATCACTATAACCACACACACATTACCAAAGAAAACAAAGCGTGAGCTCTAAAGACGTAAACAACTGTTAGTTTTGAGTAGGAAATGGCCAGTTTTTCGGTATTATTTTACTTTCTTGGGTAAAGAATGAAATAAAGGGTGCAATGTTCATGTTAATGCCGAATAATGTGTCCCTAAGCAGGCATCTTGTTTCCTTCCTTGCCGAAGTGGGTGCTATCTGGAAGCAGATCAGGATACTACTTGGTTGTGGAACAGCACCACAGACATGGACACCCTTGTCGCCCACTGCCTGGAGCAACAATGAACAAACAAGGACCTTGCGTAATTCAGTGAAGCGCCAAGCGTTGTACCCATCTCTGCTGGCTGGATCATATTTGAGAAGCATGTTTGGACACGATAAGAAGTAAGAAGATTACAAGCCGCCAAACACCCAACATAACACCACACACACGTCCCAACACACCCACACACCCACACACACACAAATATGCATACAATTGCCAAAATAATCCCTTAGCTCTTATAACTGTATAACTTAAAATTCACCACATTCTTTTTTATATTTTGTTCATGCAAATTTATCATTTTCAGTGTTTTTTCCTGAAGGAAAAATAGTACTTAAATGTTTTCCTTTATTGTATATTTTCCGCTTGAGTTGGTGATTACATGTGGGTCTGGTAGTGATGGCTCATTGAATGCTCTGTCACTCACCAAAACATTGACTCGGTCATTGAGAGGTTTTACCCCAAGAGATTATAAAATCACAGATGAGACAGGAACTAAGTAAGTTGGAAAATAATTGTATGTTTTTTGGTGGCATTAAGACCATTTATGTCAAAAGGAACATCTTTGCTCATCAGGCACCCGGTATTGTTTCATCTTTAGTGAACGACCTTGACACCAATACTCCTATTGCAAACTACCAATATTTCAATCTGTTTTGATGTTAGAGCCCAAACATGATTTTTGAATCTCCAATAGAATACTCTGTCAAATTAATATTTGTCGATCAAAATTGGCAACTTTTTGGTTATAACAAACGCCTTTAGCCCTAAGATTTCACACGTACATGAGAAAACTAGTAGTTTTCTTCAAATAGCTCAAAATTTTGACCGATTTGTTTTTTTTGTTTCTTTAAATATGGGGTTCTGGGATACCCATGGACCTGGTAATTATTGGATCAATAATGCTTACAAGTCACCTGACTGTGATGTTGTCCTTTGATTTTTTCCTTCAAATACACGATACGGGAAAGGGTCAAGATGAACATCTCGACGTAGGAGGACCTAATTACAGCATAATCATTCCATTTTACAGAGACCTCAAGCAGCGTTAACAGACAAATGGTACCGGCCTTAAAGAGTCGAAATCACTTGAGGTGTGCGCTCTACCTGACAGTCACCAGAAAATGGCCGTTCTTTGGGAGCCAAACTCTTGCTCAGCTAGGTAAAGATAGTGTGTTCTTAAAGGTGTTCTAATTACAACATAGATGGATTCTTGAGTACACAAATCGTTGTATTGCTCATCATTCCCTGCTGTTCATTTGGACTCGGCAAACAAACCATGAAAATAATACGCATCCTTGGGAGTGATGTTCAGCGTGTCGAGTCCATGTTTCAGAGAGTATACCTGTGCTGCTGGTTCCAAAGTTTATGATAAAGGTATCGTTCATACCTCGCTGCCCTGTGGCAGTGCCGATATATCAATCACTTGCTGCAGCAACTCAACGTAACCTGCTGCAGCGGCAGGTTCAAAAATAAATTTAACTCTGTTGCAGTACCGCAATGCATTATACTTGACAGAGACCGTAATTCGAGCACTGCAACTTACCGCAACGCACGTTGCAGTGTAGTATGAACGAACCATAAGTGTAGGGTGGAAACTCCTGACTGTCCTAAGCCGTCCTGGTCAGTTTTGATTTGATACTTTGGGTATTGATACTGTTGGGTATACCTCTGGAAGATCAATCCTCTAAATTTAATTCTATTACCTCTACTGCCCATTATTCAAAAGGGCGCTCTTTGATTGGTTGTTTACTGGCCATTAGTCTGCAATAATGGGTCGCGATTACGCTCTAATGCGTGATGCAAAGCGCACATTCTTTTCGGTGTGTCCACCAGCACCTATAACGCAACACACTAACTTTACGCAAAGAAAACAAAGCGTGAGCTCTAAAGACGTAAACAACTGTTAAGTTTTTTAGTAAGAAATGGCCAGTTTTTCGGGTATTATTTTACTTTCTTACGGTAATAGAATAGAAATAAAGGGTGCAATGTTCATGTTAATGCCGAATAATGTGTCCTAAGCAGTAAAAACATTTTAATAATGGGTCTCGGCTTTGCCTCGCCCATTATTTATGTTTTTACTTGCCTCGGACACATAACTTTATAAGAATAACATATTCTTACATAAACATGAACATCTTACCCTTTATTTCTTAAATATATGAATACAAAATTACATTGAATGCATCTTGTTTAGACATAATTTCAGAGTTCAATATCTCATTTCTCAATATTTAATTAAATTGCTCTGGAGTTATGATTTGTAACAAAATTTAACCATGATGATATGATTGATTTCTTTGTCAGTGTAAATTTGGCAAACAAGAGCAAGTTTGGTTAGCTGTTCAGGACAATGGAGTCAGTGTTTTGGAATACACAAGTCTGGTAAGTAATGCTTCCACTTCAAAAAAGTCTTTCTATATATAGATTGTTCCATGATGTATGTGAATGTTCAAAAGTTTGTGGTTAAGAGCGAAGTGAATAGATATTCATTAATTTTAATCATCTCTGTAGAGTTGTAGTCAAGACCTTTTCCCAAACGAACATAAAGTCCAAATTAAGTCTGGGTAACAAAATTGCACACTCAGAGCACCTAGCTGTTGGAACAGCAGCTAGGTGCTTGTAAAAGACAGGTGTGATGGAAATCAACAAAATTGAACAAAAGTCTGAATTTTGTTCGGCTTCACCATGACCCCCCCACCAAATAAGCACCTTTCACAATGTATCAAACCACCCTTGCAAATGCCCAAGGCATACTCATACCTTTGGGCAGCGCTCAATGGACAATATTCCTTACAGCTCCCCATTTATCATCTGGGTGGAGAGAGGCAAGCGAGGTATGCCCAAGTGCACAACACATTGGCCTCAGCGAGACTCAAACCCAGGACCTTTGGTTCACGAGGCGGTCTTTGTATCCACTGGACCACATGTGCCCTCCAAACACCTGTAATGCCTCTCCTCTCTGAAAATCAATGTGCTTGGACAACACTGTTGTGCCACCCATATATTGGAAGGGCGAGTTGGTATAGCGGTCGAGTCGCTCACCTTTCACCAACGCGGCCCACGTTTGATCCCCGGTCGAGCCAGTGTCGTATGCGAATTTGGATGCTGATCCATACTCATCATCGCAGGTTTTCTCCGAGATCTTTGGTTTCCTCCTGCATCTAAAATCGGACTTCTTCCCATAAATCTTTCCCCGCTGCTCGGGAGGGATCCCTTGAATTTAATGCATATAGTAATATTGGGTTCTGCCTGGTATAAATAAATCTCTCTCTTCTGCACCACCATGCCACCACCCCACACTCCACTACCTGGGTTGGTTTCAGATAAAGGTCTTGACTACAACCTGAGTCTGGGGGATCTTATGACTCATCCAATATTTATCTTAGAATGTTTTACAATTTTGTATTAGATAAGCTTGTGACTGAACATAGTCCATGAATATTAAAATGGCTGTTAGGTCGCTGTCCATGAATGGTGTACTATCATTTATCTTTTTCATCCCTCTAATTCTACAGCATGTAGTGTCAACTTATAGCTACCAGCTCATTGTAACCTTTGGTGGATGTAAAGAAGATTTCATGCTTGTGCTCAGTCAATCAGTACTAAAACAACCACAGAGAGAGCGTGAACATGGCACAGAAAAACTACTCTTCATCATGGAAAAGCCAAAGGTTTGTAACTACTTACTTAAATCTTTATAGAAGAATAAAGTAGCTTTAGGGGTTTGGGGTCCTTATTAATGAAAACCAGGTTGATGCCACATCACTTCAACAACAAAAAAAGTTTGGGTTTGATTAAACTATGATTAGCAGGTCAAGGAATGTTATTTAGGTGTCTCAGTGTAGCAAAAAGCAGGATCAAAATAATCTATATCATTTTTGATCATCTGTAGTCAAGGTGCAGCTTTCAGTTGCAGCACGGCTCTTTTCAGAGTTTCAGAGCCATCAGTGGGCTCAGAGATTTCCTACATGTTTTCATTTGTAGTTATTAGTCCTGAGGAAGGCAATGCTGCTCCTAACAATTGTTTGACAGTATTAAAGGGGCCTTGGCCTGATCGCAAATTAAATAGCCTTGTCCCCAGGACCCCTATTTTACCTGAAGTGGTCAAAATTTTGGTGTCAGAAGAAAGCTACTAAAATGTTCTCATTTACCCTGTAAAGAAGTTTGGTTTGGATGTTATGAGTGAAAATGTGCCCCATTAGTCAACCAATATTAGTTTTTGCACAGTGTTCTAAGGCCTTACAAAATAAGGTTTTTAGATCTTTTATCAAAATGGATTGAAATATCAGTGTGTAACTTAACAGTTGGGGTATGGGGTGGTCAACGTCATCCAATCAGGAGGAAAATTTTATATAATGAATAGGGCCATCCCCCTTTAAACCTGTGTGGACAGACAACCCATTAAAGCTTTTATCTACTCCTGATTCAGAAAAATTTGGCACTACATTTTTGGAATTAAAAAGAAATGCAAAGAAGTAAAAGGTGGAAATTGTACTGGATCCTAATCCTATGGTCTCTGGGGATATAACTAAAATTACTGGTCAACATCTTGAAATTTATATATTTATCAATAATCAGACAAGGAATGGGAAGGGTAAAAAGATTTATCAAGTTGTTGTATTCATTGAATTAGAAGGAACAAACTTCCAAGTAAAGCCCCATTTGGGAAACTATCTCAAAAGCCACTGAATTTTGTGTTTGTAACCTATACAGAATATACCAAGATTGAAAGGTTAAAGTTGTTTTCTATTAAATTGACTTTGCTTTCTTGATAAGTTAAATTTCCTAATTTTCACCCCACAACAGATCCTGGAGATCACCCTATTGATAGCCAGCTACATCAACACAATCGTCAAGCAGCGTGGCCTCACATACAAGCCCCATCCCCATGGTGAAATTGGGGCTAAAGAAACTCTTACTCGCAAAAACAGTGCCCCCAAGGTATGGGACTTAGAAAGTTCTTCTCAACCAGTGTTACTGACCTGCAGTCCAAAGTCAAGTCAGCTTCTTTGATGTCAACTGCAGAGAGTGGTTGTTTTGATTGGTGCTGTAAACATTATCACAAGTCATTCCTGATAAGAACTTTTGAGGCTACGTTTGTATGTGCTCCGATTTTAACAGTTAGAGATACACTGTTATGTATTTTGCAACATTTAAATGGAAACCTTTCAGTGACTCAAAGTAGATGTTCCCTCCTTCAAGAAAAACACACAAGCAATAGATGACTGTATAAAATATAGAAGATAGCGTCTTCCTGACGTATAAGCATACTCAGTCAAACAGTAGATTGTATGAAGTATTGTCAGCATTTTAAAGCTTGTATCCCAGCCATTGTATCATAGCAACCACCATTGTATAATGCAACGGTCATTTTCTCGCAGTCATGGCATCGTATGAGGCCAATGGACATTTACGAAAGTTTCGGGCATTGTAGTTATTTATACCTCAACTATCGCGTCGCAGAGGAAATTGATTATGAATGCTGGAAGTGATATCTTCTGATACACACAAAATTAATTGCAACATAAGTGATTGAACTGGTGTCAAGTATGATATATTTTTGTCTTCGGGTCTATACGAGTTTGTGCTCTAATCTCATCAGGATATTTTTACCCTTTAAATTGGATCGAACATCATTGTTGTTGGTCATGCTGGAAGCAAATGCAAATGTTGTGAAAGTGACAATGTGGTGTGACTATTGAAGACACCACAGGCTTGCAAGTAAGGGGTGTTCACAGGAGATAAATGCAGCTCAAGATTATAGTGTAATCCTTATCTACGTATGAATAACAAATTTACGGGAAAGTTTTAAAATTATCCCAAGACAAGTGAATAGAACACCAAGCATTATTTCAACAAGGCTCAAGATTGTAAACGCTGATGCTCATGTAAATCTGTCAAGTTCATCCAGCAAGGATTGAAGCAAAGAATGCAAGTGAATTTTGCTAAACACACAAGCACTTCTTTAGTACAGACCAGTTGGGTACTCAGGATCATCAAAGCAAGGCAGAGTTGAGAACTGTATGCTATCAACCAACATGTTATACTGGTTCTCATAACTCTACTTAAGCAATAACAGCACATTTTTGAAAAGCACCCCGATTTTCAAAATTTGAGATTTTTGCACAGTTGTGTCGGTAATGTCTAGTAAACTATACCTATGAGTGGAAATGCTCAAAAATGCATATTTGTCATAAAAGCAGCAATTTTGTAATTAGAATCAGGATCCCTGATTGGCGTTTCCAGCTCCGCCATTAAATTACAAATTGATGAAGAACTGCCATCTCACGAAAATGATTTCTAATTTGACTCTCCTGAACCGACGGAACAACTAATGGATGAGAGTAGATGGGTACATGGTGCAATTTCCCAGCTAATTCATATTGCAAGGACGTTTCCAGCAGCCGTTGAATTATTATCGGAGATCTCCGATATTAATTATTCCAATTACAAAATTCCTTCTTTTACAGGTATTGTTTACTAGTCAATTAACAATGCAACTGTGCAAAAATCTAAAAATATCCTGAAAATTGGGGGCGCTCTTCAAGAAAATGTGCTGTTATTGCTTTAAGTACACATGTATATAGTCCAGGTAAAAATTTCTTAGCCATGACACACACGCTTTGCTTGTTGCGTAAACTGCGCCTACATGAACTCGTGGTGTGCCATTTTAAAGGGGAAGCAGGCATGATTAGTAACTGGGCCAGAAATTTTTACCCGCAGACTATAGGATCCCAGGGACAGGTACACAAGGCCACTAGCCCAAGAGTTCCTAGAATGAATAAGTGTGCTTGCCGATAACATGGCCCGGTTTTACTCTTCACCTACCACCCTGCTATGATTTCCTTTGTAGGCACCATTGCTAGACTTACCACTTTGTGGGTGCTGACAAACTTTGTCTTTGACATACCAGCCACTATCAAAGATGCCTGGTAAAGGCATAGTTTGAATTTGTGATTGGGATGGTTGGTATTGATGTCAGTAAGGCCACAGTATGCTCTAGCATGTGTGGGCACGTGTGGTCCAGTGGATTGAGTGCCGTCCCACAATTCCAACATGGTCGTGGGTTCGAGTCCCACTTGCGGGACAAAGTGTTGTGCCCTTGGTAGGCAACTTTACCTACAATTACTCCTCTCCACCCAGGTGTATAAAATGGTGTACCAGCATTATTCATGCTAGGAAAGTAACAAGACTCGCTGTGCGGGAGGAAGTGGCGAACCCCCCACAGCAAAAATAATACGGGGTTCTGGCCCCAACGCTAAGGAAAGAGAGATAGGGCACTCCTCGCACGAGCTTGCTCGGCAGAGACTTTACTTTTTTTATGATATTAGACAGTCCCTGGTTACTGTTGACTTTGGTCATCCACACACTCACACCACTATGTAAACAAGATATTTAAGTTTTTTTTAAAAATCCCAAAGATAGTACCAGATGATTACCAAATTTTTATTTTTAAAACTATGAAACAATGTAACAAAGATGCAAAAATCATTTCGCTAACTTATTTCAGAGCCTTATAAAGACTCAATAATCTCCTTATAGTATTATTATTGTAATAAAGGTGCAACGAGAGATTTGGGGGCACCCATATGTGTGTCATTTGTGATGATTTCATATAGATAGCCCCCAGTAAATTTCTTACTTGTCTTTGAAATACCTTGAAAGCGCGCAAAAAAAAGGTGATTTCATTTTGTGTATTTCAAAAACTTAGGCTGAATTTAGTATTTGCTCCTAGTACGAAATTAGAAATTCACAACTTTGTACAAATATATAATTTTCAGCTTACGATACCTTTTCACATGGGGACATTTGTTGATAAAAAGCTTTACATGGTGCAAAATCAGAATTCATATTTTTTAGGGACACCTGTATGTAAAATCTCTCGTTGAACCTTTAAGTAATAGACAGTCAAAAGTTGAGCAAAATGGTAATGATGGTCTTGGACAGGGTAAGAGTGGTAAAAAACAAAACATTTTCACTGCTGGTTGTTATCAGGCCAAAGCATTGTCAGGGGCAAGCATGTGCTATAATTAACAGGAATAATTAGAATCATACTCAAAGCTTTGTAAACATTGCTGAGTGATGTCTCCAATGGGAGGCAGTGTTGTGTAAATCTGAATGCTACCAGCAAATCATTATAGTCGGTGGACAGAACCCTTTGACGAGCACATACTCCTGGTTCTTGCGTATTTACTGCAGAATAAAATGCACTTGCCTCTGGATTGGCCACGAAGCGATCTGTTGTTGTGGGTCACCGGACCACACGTCATACGCGCTGATGCTCCACCCCCTTTTACACCCAGGTGGTATGCAGAAAAGGTTTCTGTCCCCGAGATAGTCATCCCTGATAAGGTTATGGTTAAGGGCTTGTGGGTGTTTTTGTCCGTTAAAGCTCCAGTAACTTCAGTGGGTAATGCATATGTTTAGGCACCATTTGATTTGCAGTTTCTTGAGTGAACACAAGCAGGCAGTCAAGAACTTTGAGCCACATTCAGAGGGTCTGTTGACCCAACTGATTTTTAGCCCCTGCAACCATGTTGTGGAGGGGCCTATGGATGGATGTCTGAATGGATGGAACATCATTAATCCACTCTTCAGACTAAACTGGGAATTAATAGTATTTTCACATTTAAAATAAAAAAAATATTTGTGAAGATACAGTGCCAATTTTGGCCCAATTTTTGACAATAGGTACTTTTTGTAGAAAATTGGATGCAAATGCACTCCAAAAGCCTAATTTGGTGTGTGCTTTTGTATTCAATTGATTCAAACATTTTGTTTAATCTCCACCTACTGACCACATTGTTTAAGTCTGTGAGGCCAAACTTTCTGTGAATAAATGAATGTTCATCTTTTAGCCACCCAAACAAAGAAGGACACTGTCTGCAATTAGGTCAAAATTAAAAAAAAAAGAAAGGATCCATAACCCAACCAGAAAAGAGGGTGCAGCTTAAAGCTCAACTCAGAGGAAATTATATATAGAGAGTGTCTTAAGTTTTCAAACCAAAATTAAGAAAAAACAAATTGCGCGAAATTATCTATGAATCTTTTTAATCGGCTCCCAAGTCATAAGAGCACTAGCTATTAGCAGCACTATAAAGTATCACATGATATGTTAAGATCTCTTTTTAGCCTGCAGGGATGGAGTGCATATGTGCAATTGTAATAATAGTGGGTTGTTGTGTGATCAGACACACCATGTATTCAAATTAACCTTTTAATAATGGTGCTCTTTGTATGTATACCAGGAGAAAGAAGCCATATTTGTGGTGTGGACATGAGAAATTTGTATAATTTAAATTCTGTGGAGAAAATAGGATGTGATAATAATAGCAGTAGCTTTTATATGATTATCGGTACAAATCCTTTGAGTTTTTGTTATATTTTGATGTATGCACTAAGAAAGTATGTACGTCGCATTGTTGTGCGATGGATTTGTTATCCCGTAAGTTGTTGATGTTTTCAAATGTAGGAAATTTCTACCCATTTCTATTGTTTGCTATCGTTATTTATATTATGTGTGCTTTTCTATTACAAATAGTAAACTGGTATGGGCTTTTCCCAATAACAATAAACAGATATAAATATTAATGAAAAAATATTGAGTAAAGCTAGGGAATGTGAATTTTATTGCAGAATTGTATGTAATTCACATTTATTATTTAATCCTACAAAATGTGTAGGAGTGTATTATATTGGCTATTAATAAATTATGCTACATGTTTTATTATCTCTAAGATGCACTGTATATTGATGTAAAAAAAATAACAAAATGCACATATGTGAAAACAGCTTTCAATAACATTATTAGATAGGTCAATGTGGCAACTTTTTTTAGAAGAAAATGTTTTGTGAGGTTAATTATAAAGTAGTGGTGCTCTTTGTAATGTCAAGATTTAAGTGGAATAAACCTACCGCGTTTGGTTATTTAATTCAACTGCACTCAAAAAGGTTGAACTTAGTGGTTGCTATGGTAACTGAAAATCAAGTACTCTTATTGAAGGCTGAAAATACCACTTTCGTAATTTAGGATGGTATTGCTAAGGTAGATGAAGCATTTGATTTTGTTCTGTTGGGTCAGTCTTAATTAAAAATATGTTCAGTACTAAAATGGTAAGCCTGTTTAATGATACATACAGAATATAATCATGATAATCGCATCTCAAATGTGTAACCCTTACTTGGATTCTGCCATCTCCTAAAATTAGAATTATACATTCATTGAGGCAGTTAATTGTTTTTTTTAATCTTTTCTCGGGACTGAACAATATTTCCACTATGGGAATGGGTAAATAATTTTTTGCATCCCCAACCCCATCTTGAAAAAAATTGAGTTCTTCTTTTACTTTCCCTAATTTCATAAATTAAAAATTCATGTTTCCCATCTTAATTTTACTATTTTTCTCTTTCTGTCCAATTGTTCATTTGCTCTCAAATCACCCACCTACATAAATATTGAGCAGTCACTAATACAAGAGCAACCATGAATTGACAATACTTTGTGTAACTGGGAGTATGAAGTATGAGATTCCTTTTGTGCATTGTTGTAAGTGCACAATGGTGGCTTGCTAGATATATATGCAAATTAGTTGCTACAAGCGATGAAAGCACTTTATGCTTTCTAGTGCCATAAGTTAATTTTTTTTCGAGCTTACTGTATTTGGCAAAACCAAAATGAAATGGGCTCATTGCACCCATTGTCTGACAGACATGATGCTATAAAGCATGTAAACCAATAGTTGCATTGAGCCGACATCAGTTTATTTTTCAACTACGTAAGCGATTTGTAGTTATCAATATATATATTTATTTTAAAATATGCTGCCTGTGTCAAAAAAAGTTTTGTGCTCGTGGGTAATGTTGCGTTGTTGTCTTTAGTTAAAATTTGAAACAATTATGTTATATAAATAACATAGTATATCATTGCAACCTATGAGTCATGGATCGGTGTTTTCTTTGGTCTCCATCAGACCATAGATTTGAGGAGGGAGAAACTCAGAACTGACAGGAGTGAGAATATGCTGAATGCTTCTATTGGCCAAAGGGGGGGGGGGTCTTGTCTTGAGGTATTTTGTCAGGTGGTTTTTCAGGGGTTTTGCCATTTTATACTTGTGTTTGGTACTATTAGACAATTTGTGGGGCTTGTAACAATCCTTGGTCACACAAAACGAACCATTTTGAGTTACTAAGGGGCATAGGTAATCTTGTACGATTTGCAGTAGAAGTCTTGGAATGCTTATAATTTTAGTAATTTGGCATGAAAGGATTTTAAATTTGTACGTGGGGGGAATGTGTACAGTTGACATGCCAAACAAGTCATTGCTATATTAAGCTAACACACCAGTCATGTAACTTACACAACTCTTAACCTTTGCACGCTGGGCAGTCTGTATACGTTAGAACGCATAAGTCAGTAGGGGCATTTGAGATGGCTTTTTTAATATTTTCCAAAAAAATTAAAAATATTAAAAACAAAACAACAAAGGCTAGGTCCTCTTTGGACTTCATTTAAAGGGAGTAGCAGCGATTGCTAATCCGAAACATCGAAAAAATCATCAAAAATTCATATTTTTGTTAATGGCATGAATATGCGAACTAACCTGCAAGTGGTTGGACTGAAATCGTGTAAAAGACAAGGCAGTACTTTCATTGATTCTGTAATTTCTATACGTGCGTATCAAAATTCCGACTTGAAAATTAAAAATGTCTTTCCTGGTGAATATCACGGATTTTCAGCGTGATATTGTCGACCATGATCACTACAGTTTGATCTCAAACCAACAAATATTATTGGATACTTGGGGTTTACACCCTACAGCACATAAACAATCCGCGGTTTAGTGGCAGATTTTGAGATGCTGTCGCTGCATGTATTTGTGGGAACGGTATGAAACTTCCTAAACTACTTCATTTTTTACACTATTTGGTGTGTGTGTCTACATTAAAGGAGTTTATAAAATCAGGGGATGTGTGATACAAATGACATCTAAGTTAAAAAAATGCATTTCCACATTTTTTTGATTCTCTCGCATTTATCGCTGCGGATTTGAATATGCTCATGAAAATATATAATTTGGAAATGTTTAAAAACAAAAGACAAAAATTGACCAAAATTAATCTGAGCTGGAGTAACTCGCCTACCGGCAGCAAAGAGTGAAGGTGGTGTCTCTCACACTCATTAAACATGGTTATTACAGACTAAGATTTTAAACCACTTAGGGGAATACAGGGGGCTAAAAAAGCAGAACCGTACTTACTGTATTTTGTGCAACAAAATAGGGCTCAGTTGCAATTCATTTGATTACAAGCTTTATTCCGTCTCGTACGTACAACTTGGATGACGGAATAAAGCACTGTAAACAATCGGTGCACCGAGCCTGTTATTTTGTTGTGCCAAAATACAGTAAAGCTCAGACCCAAAACAAAGATATATTTATCTTTAAAAAATATGTAGCACCAAACTTATTATGAATTGGAAGACTATTGATTGTCTATTTTTTAAATGAGAAAATTTTAGCCCTATTTAAGGAAATATTCTAAATCAGTTTTGTCAAAAAAAGGCAAACTGTTGGAAAACCAAAAAAAAATAGAAAGAATTGGCCATCAAGTATCATGGGATTGCATCCCAATAGGTTTCTGAATTTTTCTTTCTTTATACTGTCAGTTTCACCCAGGCATTAAAATTTGTTTCAAAATAATGTTGTAAATTCACAGTGTTTGTCATACCTCCGCATATGGTATGCCATGAATTTTTTGAATGTATGATTTTATCATGTTTTATTGGTTTGTTGCACGAGCCGGTGGTTTTGTAAGCACAGCCTGAAATAGTGTATTTGCCAATAAAAATGCAAGTGGGTAAAACATATTATATGAAGAAATGAATAATTTTGCAGACTCCATTATTTTGTTGTAATTTTCTGTTGCCCATGCAGATGGGGGGATGGGGAGTTACATATTTATAGAAAGTAAAAAGGTCCCAGGGAAATGCAAATGAATTGTGGGTTTGTGTCAGTCTACAAGGAGAGGCGCGAAAGCATTCAATATGTTGGGTTGGTGATGACATCATTAGTGAGTATTGATTTTTCAGAGGAGTAATAGAAAAATCCAGGTGATGGTGTGATCTATTCATGGCACTGTCTGAAAATCAATGTTTTTTGACTAATGATGACACTGGTAGTGTATTCTTTTTTGTGGCCCTGTTATTGGAATTGAATATCCCCGTAAGATTGGAGTAGGTTTATCTGCTCATTTCCTGGGACCTTTACTGTATTAACAAAAAAAAATCACAAACTCATTCAAACAATGTATTGACATTGTCATGAGTAGGATTTTTAGGGTCACCCTGTAGTAAGACCAGAAAAAGTATCCTTGTATCCAAATGTATCTTTAAAGGTGGGTGACTGCTCGACAACCTTGTTGTGCCGCGAGTCGGCAATGTTCAGGGAAAATGCCGATTTTATCGCTGCGCTGCAAATACGGAAATAAGTGCCGAAAATAACATTCTCTAAATGCAAATTCTCCCGGATCCTATAGACTCAGAGAAATGTCTGAAAACTAAATACACCCATGCAAGGTTTCCGTGACCCACCCCCGTGCGCTTACAAATTCCTCCATGAACACTTTAATTTCTATTCAATAAAACCTACATTCAGAAACTATATTTAACTGTTTTATCACCGTCGACCATGCCATATGCATTTTAAAGTTAACCCTCCTCCAGCACACCACTTATTATATGAATTCTCTGCG
The DNA here is from genome assembly GCA_023653785.1 of Ophioderma brevispina. Lineage (NCBI taxonomy): Eukaryota > Metazoa > Echinodermata > Ophiuroidea > Amphilepidida > Ophiodermatidae > Ophioderma > Ophioderma brevispina. The sequence continues at coordinate 44,064 of JAMKCH010068805.1, forward strand.
ACCTTAACCCATCAAATCATTTCATAGCTCCATTTATCATACCCTATATTTGGCTATAGTAAATCACAAATTCAAATTAGTTCTAGTCAAATTCACAGAAAATTCATTGGAAAGTGACTTGCATCCCCCCCTCCCCCCCTCCCCTCCACCCTCCCCCCCCACCCCCCCTAAAAAAATACCCCCCCCCGCCCCCCCCCCCCCGCCGTTGTCCTGGAGGCGCAACTGGCCGCTCAGCATCCGATCGACTTTTAATTCGACTAGTCGTTCCGCTGTCCTGAGAATGTTGATACGCCCTTTGCGTCAAAATGCATTTCCCCTTTTAATACCTTTCCCTCGGAATTCTCTGCTGAAAAAAATAACTTTCCCCAGACAGCCAAATATTTTTATGAATTATACACCGAGTTCAGACAAGCCTCTCTGGTGTGCAAAATATATAGAGGAAGAGCTGGGGGACCCAGGTCCAACATCATCGTTTACCCCTCCTACAAAAAAGGTTTTGAAACCTTTGGTATTTGTATGGACCCCCTACATCAATGCTTGGTAGGTAGTACGTCTCAAATTGTGGTAACACTTTTTCAATAGGGGTCAATTAAGTTACACAGGGGTCAAATTTAAAATGCTCCAATCATGTTGAAATGTATGCGAAATTGTCTCTAGTCTAAGGATTCCAAAAATTATAGTTTCGTACCATCTATGACATTGGTTTGGGAGTTATAGGATAAAAAATTGTAAAAAAGGTCATTTCTATTTTTACAGGGGTGCAAAATCAGACGGTGCTCTAATTTTGGTAAAATTGAAAGAAGTTGTTTCATCTAGCTTAATGTATCAAAATAGGAATAGTTTTACCATCTGCAATGCATAGTTACCGATGTTTATGAGACAAATATGGCATGGGCAACATAATCAATGGTGTTGACCTTCTTTGACCCTTATCACCGTAAGTACACATTTAACATAATCAAACTATACTTTTAGAGTCCTCATTACTCAGGCAATAATTTGCAAGTATTAAAATATAATGCAGAGTACTTTTAATGTGACCCCTTTACAATTGCAGATGTACCTTTGTACAATTTTTGTCATTTTTACCCATAACTCCAAACCAATGGTCGTAGGTAGGTACAAACTATACATTTTTGGAATCCTTGATTAAACTATGGGCAATAGTGGTCTCGTACATTCAACGTGATTGGGCATTTTAAAATTTGACCCCTGTGTGAAACTTAAATTTTCCTTTCCCCTATTGAAAAAGTGATTCCACAATTTGAGAGTACTACCTACCTATCATTTATGAAGGGGTCCCATACTAACTACCAATGTGTCAAAAACCTTTTCGTAGGTGTGAGGTAAACCCATACCCCTAACCCACTCCGTATCCCTTGTATTAGTCTGGCCAAAACTAAAAACCCAAAAATAAAGCGTCCGCACAAGTTTTTTGATGTTTCTACATCCTGAATACCTAACTGATGAGAACTGAAGGGGTGCCAAAATTGGTCACCCTGAGCATTTGAAATATCCACGATGGCCGCCCCCACATAAAATTATACTAACTCAGCTTTCTAAAGCAGCTATAAACGGGATGATTCGAGTGTCTTTTGCATGGGTTTTGGGTTGTCACTGAATTCAAAATTTGTAACTATTTTTAAATACGCAAGTATTCGCCTATACTGACATCCCAAGATGCCCGCCACCACATATAATAGAATAGCAATAGCTCAGCTTTTAAAACAGCTATAAGCATTATTCTGTGTCGTTGTATGGGTTTATATGTCAAGAATTCAAACTTGTACGTCTTTTAACATTAAAGTCTTCCCGTATACCGAATCCAAGATGGCCGCCATCAACATCACATATAATAAGCAATATCTCACTCTTGAAGCAAATACGATTGTAAATTTGTCTCTTCTATAGGTTATATGGTAGCATAATTCAAATTTCTACTCTTTGAAAGCATTGGCCAGAGCTTTTCTTTAACACTTAAAGTGAGAGTTGGTAATGCATCAGGTGGAAATACCATGCAGGTGAACTACAAATGCACAAGTTTGTCTCAATTTGGCAAAGTATTCAATATTCATCTGATGGCAAAGTTTGACAAAAAGTTAGTCTTAGGTTAGGCAGCCCATTTACCTGTGAATAAATCACAAACTTAATTATGGTTTTACTGTAAGTAACAAAGCATTCAAGTATGGTGATTATGTACAATGTGTTATCATACGGTAGTTCAAAGTTGGCAAAGTTTTCAACATGAAAATTACCCAAATATCTTGTCAGGATCGGCTAGTCTAATTGGGCAAAAAAATCCAATTACAAAGATGTCGTTCAGTTTCATAATTGGTATTCTATATTTTTGATAAAGTGTTCAACTACTATGAAAATGATGGAAAGTGTAATGAAACGGGAATTTGCAATATAACGATTTCCACAAGTTGTCATACTAAGGTAGTCCATAGTTGGCAAAGCATATTAAAATATAAAAGGTGATCACCATGGCTTAATACGGTGGGTCTTTATTGGCAAAACATTCAAATATAAGGAGGGGAGAAGATTTTCATAAAAGGGGTAATCTAAAGTGGCAAAACACAATTTAGATGGTATGTGTCTTAATTGGCAACTTGTCATCAGAGTCTGAAGATAATTCGCAATACAACAGATCCACAATATCTGTTGATTGGTTGGGGTTTTGAGAAGTCTATGTCAACCGGTGGACGAAAGGTAGGCACTCATTGAGAATAAGATCCGCAGGTTCTATGATGGAGAACCACATTGGCAGGTTGGAGATGTCCGCAGCCCTCATCGAGCATATTGCTGTTGGAGCGACCAACTCCGGTGCGAATCCGTTAAAGGTGACCCATTCCTTCGTGAAATTGCTCCAGGTGGAAGTTTCTGTCAGAGGTGTAAAATGAGTCTTGAGTATCTAGCCAGGCAGTATTCCATGTCTGAAGAGTTTTGAATGGGAGCTTGAGAGTTTAGCACGTGTCGACAGAAAGGTCGACAGATAGCACAGTCTCTGTCTGCCCAGCTGGTGGGGATTCTTTTGACAGTGTTTTATGCAACAGGTGTTGACAAATGATGTCGATACGCTGTACTTTGTTTTTTACAACATTATTAAGAATGACTGCTGTGGTGGAAGAGAGCTACGCAGGCTAAGCTGGTGCTGTCTATACTGGCCTGCTTTCCACCACACCCGCTTTTTGTTGCACCCTTGATACTAGACTCAAAGTAGGGCGATCAAAAGAGATCAGGAGACATCTGCTTTTTGCTAAGCTTGTTTTGATGTACATGAAGAAACCCCGATATAGTCCTTATATGTTCCATGTAATGGCCTGTGGATAATCCAGAGAATAACACATCCTCTATTACTATGACAATTCTGAGCTGAGCTGACTGCTCTATCTGTAGCTTTTTCCTTCATTGTCGACTTGGTCTTTGTTATCCTCATATCACCACTATCCTCAAACATGGAAGTTGGTATTGGTCATACCTCGTCACAAAGATTTCTTTAACATCTACCGCGGTGATGTCATCAAACCTCAAAAGATTAGTTCTGTTTTTTGAAGAACGAACCCATTCTAATTTGCTTCTGCTTAGCCCTTGTCCACCACGTTGGTTTTATTTGAACTATTAAACCCCCTGCAAACATAGTCATATCATTCAATTTTGGCTTACTCCTATATCAACTGCAATTATCATCATTCCAATGTATCGATCAAACCAGTTTGATGGTGATCAGGATTGAGATCAGGAATCATGCCAAGTTTGGGAGCTTCTTGTAAAGAATTTTGTGCTAAGCAGCCTGAATTCCCTGATGTCAATAAATAAGGATAACATTGAACACGTTGACCATTAATAAATTAATTAAATACATAAACCCCATAATCTTATGTACTTGCTGAGCTGAGATTACAGCTAAGCAAATTTTGTGGCAGCTAATTTGTTGGCCATTTTGGCAGCCATCTTGATTTTGTTTTATGGAAGGTCTTTAGTATTTAAAAGAATACAAATTTGAATTCTTTGACACCAAAACCTATACTAAGACATTAGAATCATCATTGTAGTATCTGTAGATAGCTGGTTATTGCTAATTAACAAAATTTTTTAAAAAAAAAAAATGTGGTTGCGGCCATCTTGGCGGCGATCTTGGATTTCGGTATAGGTAAGACTTTAGTGGTTAAAAAAGTTCCAAATTTGAATTCTTGCACACAAAACCCATTACAAAGACAACAAGAATCATCCTTATAGCTGCTTTAGGAGCTGAGTTATGCTATTTTTATGTGGGGCGGCCATCTGGATCTTTCAAAATGCTCAAGGGTGCAATTTTGGCACCCTCCGTTTCTCATCAGTAGGTCTTCGGATGCATAAACAGCCCAAAAAATTGTGCGATGGGGGGGCGCTACTTTTGGGTGCAGGTAAAAAGGGGGTTTTGGCCCCAGCTATTGCCTTTTTCCTTTCGTTTTCTACTTTTTCTATTGTGTGATTTATATTTGCTTGTGTCTTGTTGTTGTTTGTGTGTGTGTGGGTGCGCGTGTGGGGGGTGTTGGTTTTAAGCTGGCTTCCAAGACTTTCCCGAGAGGACCCTGAATATCTACAGACTCGTCCCGAAAAGGATATCTAATCAAATTAAATCACTGAATCTCACAAAATCACACGCGCTACATGTCAATCTTGACAAAGAAAACCCTGATATCTTCGCAAAATAGCTCACAGTATAGAATTATTTTGACAAATCACGAATTTACAAATCACCACTATGTTCCAGTCCATTATAAAGCACACAATCTAACAAAATCCCAGATATAGCACACCAGCGGCACATTTTGGGAGATTTGTTGAGTTAGGGTTAATAAGGCCCCTATATCTTCTGCTCCTCCGCTCATACTTGAAGAATATGGTTTGGGGTTTTTACGTATAAAGGGTTAATAATTGCATCAATTACTTGCTTGGGTAGGGAGAAAAGACAAATACTTGTTTAGGTTATGCAAATTGCCCTACTGATACTTGTTTAGGGGCGCAAATTCCATCAAGTACTTGTTTAGGGTAGCTAATTGCGCTGCTGATACGTGTGTATTAGGGGGGAAAATTAATCTTCGAAAAATACATATTTAGTGGTGTTTTGTGATTGCTGGACCGGATGATACCCTTGTCATTGAGAAGTGCCCCCCCCCCCCCCCCCGAGTGAAATTTAAGGTCCAGAAAGCGTTCCTTGATGTTACGAACACAAACGTCTCCATATGTGGTATGACATATTATTAACACCACACCACACACTATCCTATGGGCTAATTTAGTACACCTTTTGCTTTTATTATCCAAACGGCTGACCAATTTAACTAAAAATATGTAATGAGATGTCCATGCGAGGGGAAACATATGAACATTTTGGTTCATTATCGAGTCACCCACCTGTAACACTTGGAATGACTTCTCTGAAATAGTGGATAACAAAAACCATGATTTTACCCAAAAATTGTATAAAAACGTCTTGAGTACGAGGAAAAAAAGTATTTTTGTGAACCACAGCCTTCAACTTTTTTCCACATTTTATCCATCTTAATGAGGCTCATTTTGCATATTTGCTCTCCACCAGAAGGGTCTTGCAAGATTTTTTCAATTTTTTTCCCCCTGAAATCTATTTCAAATAAAGTAAAAGATTAGAAATAGTTTTCTTAGGGAATGTTCCAGAGTATTACACACTCAAAAATGATTGAATAAGTGCACAAAATGTTAACTTAAATCATGAGTGAGTATTAGAATTTAATGACAACTCAACAAAATTGTGTCATTAAGTAAATATGTCAAACATTTTAACAAAACAAACCTTAAAGCTATAGTATTGAAGAATAACAAAATGGATTTCTAATTTTAAAAAAATATCCAGGCAGAACTATACAGGCTCCCTAGAAAGCCTTTGTTGACAAAAAAATTATTTGTATATAAACAATTATCTCATTGATTGCAATGACCCATGCAGAAAATACACATCTTAACAATAACAAACACAAACTACAAAGATACACGTCACATACTGATGAGCCAGCTCATCACCTGTCCATGTATCAAACAAGATTGATTGCAAACAATACCTAAAAAACATGTCTACACAGTAAAACACAACAACTCAGGAGTTTCTACTATAAATTAGTTTCAATTAAAGGCTGACCTCAGAGATTTCAAAATATAATATTTTTTTGTGTAGAAATCAAACTAGACAACTACAGAAATAAAGATAGGAACCTAAAATGCCTTAATTTCCAAAGTTAGAGATGAATCGGTGTTTTCTTTTCATAGAGTACACATTTATGGCATAGTATAACGTGCCATAGGATAATCGTGTAATAACAAAATTTCCGGATCCGCAATTTTATAACAAAGTTGGTGATTTTCTATATGAAGACTTCATTTTGAGTTTAGTTATTTCATACAGTGATTATTATATGGACAAACAAGCATTATGTAAATGCAAAAAGAAACAACGATTGTTGAAAATTTTAGGTACCCGAATCGTGAATCTCTGGGTCCCGCCTTTAACATACCAAGGTCATAAACACCTGATGAAAATGTTCATCACAACCTATCCAGGAGAGAGTATCGGGGGGACGTCAAAGAAGGAAGCAAATTGTTAACCGACCCAAAGAACAAGAGGGTCGATATTGTGACACATGCGCAATTTTAGTGGATAGTGGACACTGTCAAGATGAGGGCGTTGTCCTGCTACGCGTAGACGCACATCAAATAATAAAGAGCTGTAGTTATCTTCAGAGAATAATGTTCTTTAGCACACTTTGATTATTCTTAGCCTAAAAATTATTGAAATAAACTACAGATCTTTAATTTTTTGATGCTTTCCTCACGAAATGATAAAATAGATATGTGTAGTCCGAGCTAACAGGTTTCATTCCTAACGGAACCCATTGTGTGCAGACGAAGAAACCTTGAGCCTTTTTTCTTAGAAAGGCGAAAATAGTTAAATGGCCACCCAAAACATACAAAAAAAAATCATACGTTTGTTCACACTCAAAGGTGTAATTTTTTTAGTCTGTCCTCGTGAACATTAATTGTGATCCAATTAACATACAATGTCTGTATCGTGTAATCATGAATCAATATGCAGCATAAAAGTGTCCCTGACTGATCTACATTTTTACTGCAGGTTGGTAATTTGGTATCTATCCTGTGTTTTTTTACAGTTTTAGAAATCTAATTAAAAACTTTAATACTTTATCTAACCTAGTGCTGCAATGTTTGTGTAGATCCCTTTAAGTCAATCGGATAAGTTTACATATCATAGGTCATCAGGTAAAATCGATACATGTAAGATGCAATTCAAGATGGGTATCCTATATAAAATAGCTGGAAATGGCACTTGCTAACGGCAAAAAATCTGATGCATACAACCACTAACCGTCCCTTTGATTTAATATGTTTTCGGTGTCTATTGGCATCCATATTGGGATTATTTGATGAATAACGACTGATTGATTTGCTAAAGCATTACTTAATATATCAAGTAACCATTTTACGTCCAAAAGTAGAAAATACAGTGCTTTAGTGTAATTGGCGGCCATATTTTAATTGGATCACAATGGGTGTTTGACATTTTCTGAGTAATTAAATGATTTTTGAGAGTTTTGGTGGCATTTTGAATTTTTGGGCGTTTCTTGAAAACTCCTCAAGGTTTTTTTCGTCTGGCACCCCTCGGATTCAGATTCCAGGACAACGGATCCCTAGAACTGTTGAAAAACCTTATATATAAATATATAACAAGATTCACATGGTCTGTATCCCTGGGCTATTGTACACAGAAATTATGTAAAAAATATCAGTTTTGTATCGGATTTTGGCCTAACGCACATTTAGTACATAACAGCGACGGTCCTCAGTTCAAGATTGATCTTTTTTCATCATGAGTGTCTTCAATCCTAACCAACTACAACTCAAACGACTAAATACTAAGTCTAGGGCATTAAACACTCTCCATATATTTGTTTGGTAATCAATCAGCCATCTACCAAAATTAGCTTTTAATACATAGTTGGCTCGAAGGTTTATTCGTTTGTGTAAGTCCATTATAGGCTCCCTGGTAAAGTCCAAAACGCCAGGGAAGATACAGTTTCATCATCCAGGTTGATCAGCCTGGGAATTCCTCTTGGGAACCTTGTAGATCTCATGTGGCTAATGGTTTGTGGCCTCTCCACAATCGCAGTTTGGTGATGGTTCTACTCGGATCTTGTGAAGGAAGTGCTTTGTACGCCAATCCAGTTTTCTGATCTGTTGAAGTTGATCTCATCTTTTCCTATAAAGGTTCACAGCCTTTGGGCTTGCTAGATGGGGCTGTCCACAAACTGCTTAAGGTTCAAGGTGGAGGATGACCATTGCTCAGACACTCTGTCATTGATCCCGGATGATCGATAGGGATACTTCGACTGCAGTGTCAAGGACTGGGAAGCAATGATTTCGTGGAATTTTTTCTGATCCTCAAGTCGGGGTGGGTGGGAGGATTAGGCTACCAGGTTCATCACACTTCTTTGGCGAGCTTGATCGTCGATCTGTCTGAAAGTTCCTCACTAAAGCTTTCAGGGCTATGCCAGACGATTTGAAGATATCTTTAAAAGCGACCACTAACAAGTCTCATTGCCATCATTCAGAAAGACATCATCTTGTGTGATTGTACACTGACTCCAGACTGTTGCCGCATATTCAGCAGTTGAGTATGCCAGAGCAACAGTTAATGTATGTAAAGTGTTGAAAGATACACTCCATCCAGTCCTGCGAGCCTTCTGAGGAGATTCATACGAGACTGCGTCTTGGCAGCGACTGCCTTGGTGTATTGATTGAAAGTGAGGCTTCGGTCCATTATGATGCCAGTGTACTTGCGACAGTTTATTACCATCTAGAGTCATGTTATGTTCTCTTTTTTTCCACTGGATCATCGGATTCACTGAAGAGTGCAGGGATCAATTCATGTGTATGCTTTGCTTCATGTAGAAAGCGATATCGTGCTTATTGTGCAGAACGAAGCAAATAAGTTCAAAATCTTTGATTTGTAGCTTCTCTCCAGATTCACAGTGAGTCTCTTGAAGGAGGATGATATTCACTCTGTTCTCCTTGGAGAGCTGTAAGATAATGTCACACTTAGCATGGGTGAGACCCTCACCGTTCAACTGCAGGATACAGACTTTGGTGCTTGCCATAAGAAAAGTTCCTCTATGAGTAACTCAATTGTCTAAAATTGAGGGTGGGTCTTCAAGATGTTAACTGTGTTATAAAACAAGATTTGGACTCGGTGGCCAGAGCGATCAATACAACCAATTTGGAGTTTGCTTTAACCCTTGTAACACGATGCTACAATAGACAAATCAGTGTTTTTAAATATGGTTAATTTTAATTGAGACAAATTATTTCTTTCTCAATGCAAATTTAGCATGTCTTAACCAAATATTGCTACTTTCTCTATATCAAAATCTCACAAGTCTTAAAAGAAGTGGTTTAACTCCTTGCTCAATGAATCATACAAAAGGACAAGACTGCAGTAAACTCAAGTTAGCTGATGAGCTGGGAGACTACACCACCACATGGAAAATTATCCTTTAACTCTCGGGGAAAGATTGTAGACAGGGCATCAAAGTCAAGAAGAGAGATGGCACAGTTCCCAGCAGTGATGCAGAATTACTAGTCCATGAGCTGCCATGATCGGAGTTTCCGTTCGTTGCACCGGCCCAACTGGTGATTAATTTTCCCATATATCACCTTGAATGGGATGTCCCCCTGACTAGGATTAGGTATGTTTCCGCCCCCGAAAAGCTGCACGTTAGCGTGTCCTGCCCATTTCAAAATGGCCACCATTGTTTTATGTATAACCGCCATTATAATTTCATTACAGATAGAAATTTTATCCACGACTACGCGAAATCAAGTTTTTAACTTCCTAAAGGGGGCTTACACATCTTGGCGTACAAGATGGCCGCCGCAAGGAAGCATATTTTTGCAAAATGAACTTAAAATGGCAAATTGTTGAAATAAGAACCTGAGTGATATTTTGGAGCTCCAAAAAGAATTTATGGCATTTATATTTTACGTACAGGCTTGTTTTTAAAGATGGCGGTGATTATATTCGCTCTAGGGTACGTAAATCAGGAAGAAAAGCAGCCCTATCCACCTTTTCGATGTTATTAAACACCACTTTCTAATAATGACCCTGAATCATTCCAAGATGTAAAAAATATTAAAGTGGGGAAATAATTTGTCCAACAGATTGCTGTCACTATAGCTGGTTACTACTTAGGCCATATCACGTAGTTTAAACTGACTCTATAATAGTTCATAGGAAGACAACAGCTCATATCAACCTGATACAATAAAATCATAATAAATGGGTGTGGACTGTATTAAGGACTACTCAGTGTGGAAAACGGTCATAGGTTTTTCCACATAAAAATAACAAAAGCAATAAACAAAATAAGTTAAAAAAGGAATAGGAAATTCAAAATTTAAATATGGTGACTTAACTTCTTTCGAGCACATCAAGTGCTATCTTTGTTTCGACTTGTCCCACCAAGCTCCTTCTCCCCTTCTACTGCCGAGGTCTCTCTTCCCTCCCAGCGCACCTATACTAGATTCCATTTGACGTGGAATAGCCTCTACTTTTTTTGTAGATGAATGATGAATTGAGGGGATAGTATATAAAAACTAACTTTATCCGTGTTTTTGGCAATGATGTGCGCTATAGCCATATAGCCAACCCTGAGGCGGGGTTGTGGCCATCCAGAGTCCCATCCTCCCGGCATCAATGTCACAGCATAAACCGTAGAATGTTCAAAGAAAACGCGAAATCTAAATATCCAAGAAAATAGATTCAGTGACACAGTGGTGAAAGCTGATTTTATGAATATGAAGATACACGTTCTGCATTGTAACACACAGGTGACGGAAGCATTCTATATAAATTGAATATGTTGTTGGTAGGCATTGTTTAAAACAAATTCGGGGTAGACACAATTTGCATCACATAGTATAAAATACGAAAGTATTGACTGGACGAACAACGTAACCTTTATTTGTAGTTGGCCAGTTTCTTTCAATCCGCTCTCTTTTGTTTTAGAAGGAAGAAATCGAAAATTTCTGGTATGTTTCTGTCCCCTATTTTGCGTAATGAACGAAGTCCCAAACTCCACCCATAATCTGCCATCAACTGGAATCTACTATAGTGTTGAGTGGTCTACAATTGTCCAGAAGTACGAAGAAAATTGAGGGGAAAATTTTATCAATAGTTTCTCCTATGGGTTCTTATTATTTCGAAAAAGGTGGCAGGTATATTTTGTCTCTTTTTCTGCTCGATTTATGTCTCCCGGGATGCGGGCGGGTACAACAGCCGCCATCATGAGTTAAATCATGTCCTCAATATACAAATTCATTAAATTCTCTTTTTGTGCTCTTAAAATATTACTTGCATTCTTACCTACCCCATCAATTTGCATTTTAGTACTTTTAAAAAACATCCTCTCCGGCGGCCATTTTGTCCTTATATGTTTAAAGAAGCCACTTCATGAAGGTAAAACCTTATTTCGTTTAGTCTTGGATTAAGTTCCTATCTATAATGAAATAATGCAGTTTTCATAAAACAATGGCATCCATTTTGACATAGGCATACCGCTATGTGCAACATTTCCGGGGCGGAAACATACCTAATCCTATAGTATATTCATCCCATCGTGTCCCCTCTAATACTTTTCCGAAGGTATGGGCATTGAATGAGGGGCGTGTGCATTGGGTGGAAATTAAAATTCCACGCTTAATTTATTCAAACGTGCTGTTCGATGCAAGAGGAAAAAAATCTATGCTTATTGAAAGCAATCAAGTCAACGTAAGCGCATTTATATAGCTACATTAACTCTCAAAACATTCTACTTGTATTTGCTTCAATGGTATTCAATGTAACAGGTGATCTGATTGTTAATGACTTTTGAGCGCCCGTGTTTTGGATACGAAGGAACACAAAAGATCTTTCATGAAACAGGTGAATGGTCCACGTATTTTCTTTTTCTACCTCCTCTCCCAACTAATCGACGCTGTCCAAAACTTTTCCTCTGGTGACACGATGGGTTGAATCTACTATAGTCAGGGGGGCACCGCCTTTAAGGTGATATATTGGAAAATTAATCACCAGGTGGGTGCAACAAACTCGAATTTTAAGGCCCGTATAGAAACTGGCTTATGGACTATACTGGCTGAATGGAGAGAATATTTCAGCTCTCTGTTACACAATGATAGCAACCCACCAACTGAACTACCACCATCTGCTGTGGAGGACCCGCCCATTCCCACTGATCCACCTTCACAAGAGGAGACAGCAGATGCTACCAGAGCCATGAAAACAAATAAGGCAGCAGGTCAAGGTTATGCAATAACGACTGAGGCACTGCAGGCAGGAGGAAAAAAGATTATATATGTTATCCACAAATTTTGCATTGAGGTATATACAACTTCATCACCACCGCAACTTAACAGTGACGAACTATACCGGGGATCACTCTGATGTCAATAGTTGCTGAAGTTTACAACAAAATTATGTTAAACAGAATCCGACCATTTGTTGATCCAATACTTAGGAGCAGTGGCGTAGCTAGAGAGGGGCACGCCCCCCCCCCGACCGAGATGTTTTGTCGGTACATAACGGTCCGTCGGTACCATTAGGATTCCTTTGTGGAACTAAAACCGCAAGGGACGATTTCTGGCGTTCTGTCCCATTGAAAAATAGCCGGTTTTTGCATAAAATCTTGATAAAAAATTAAAAATCTTACCAACAATTTAGTTCTCCTAGAGAAAGGTATTTCAAAGTATGCTCTTTCTATTAAACGTTTCTAATTTTGCCAATTCAGTTCAGGGGAGTCGCGTTTCTACGTACAAAACCAGTTATAATGCGTTGGATGTGTAATGCCTTTTCACTGAAAAATGGCAGTTTTTTTTTGCACGTAAAACCTATGGCATAAAAATTAAATATCTTTCGGACAATTTAGTTCCCCTACAGAAATATATTTCAAGGTGTGCTCTTCCTATTAAACATTAAATATGTTTTTAATACAGTCCCAGGCGCTCGCGTTTATACATGTAAAGATTGTAAAATTCGCCTTTTTTGTCTACAATACTCAAAATCGCCTAAAAATCATTGAAATTTTAATACAGCTGTAGATTGTTGAAAAATAGAGATGTTGGCATCCAAAGGGGTCCAAAATAATGAAAAGGAATTCTATTGATTTTGCTAAAACAGGTGTAAGCTGTTTTTTTGGTGCGTGGTGCATGATAGAGCTTTGGTTACTAATAACTGTTGAATTTGTAACTTTGCGTTTGCGAAAAATTGCTTCCCCCCACCACTTCAGAATTTTGAGGCGTCGGTAAAAAAAATTGGGTCAACCGGCGAGCGTAGCGAGCCGTGAAACCAATTTTTGTCGGTATAATACACGTGTCGGTACATTCACAAATCTGTGCAGCCTCGTCAACAAATTCCTGGCTACGCCACTGCTTAGGAGCAACCAGGCTGGTTTCCGTCCAGGCCATAGTTGTGCGCAGCTGACACACATCCTTCGACGAATTATGGAAGGATTCAAAGACCACCAACTTCCTCTTACTGTCACATAGACTTCCAGATAGCTTTTGATTCCATCAATAGGACCGTCATGTTCTCCATATTACGTCACCATGGTATTCCTGAAGCAGTGGTCAATGCCATCAAAACCCTGTACAGCAACTCACGAAGTGCAGTGATGGTGAACGGGAACATTTCAGAGCCGTTTGATGTAACCACAGGATTTCTGCAGGGAGATGTACTCCCGGGTGTACTTGCGCCCTTTGTGTTCATCACAATTATCTTTTAACGAAAGCCACTTTGGAATTGGACTCTGGAATTGTAACACACCCACATCGACCTTCGAGGTACACGGCCAAACTACTTAACGATCTGAATTTTACTGATGACATTGCCTTCTAGAGTCTACCCCTCACGGGCCCAAACTCGGTTGAGCAGGACAGCTTCAGCAGCAAAAGACATTGGTCTCATAATCAGTGTACCCAATACCGAATACATGACACTAAATTGTGATCCTCATCCTATACACTCCAAGTCTACGACAGTCCAATCAATCATGTGACCGATTTCAGATATCTTGGGTCTATGGTTGCATCTAGAGCAAGACTAGTGATCTAAAAAGGTGCAAAGCACTAGCTTGGATAGTTTTCTAATTTTGGGAGTTGGAGCAGGAATATGGAGAAACCCATCCATACCTATAACCACCAAAGGGAGGCTGTTCAACACAACGTGTGTCACAGTTCTTCTATATGGATGCGAGTCCTGGGTCATCACAAAAGATAATGGAAAGCAAATTAAATACATTCGCCACCTCTTGCTATGCTGAACATCAAACGAAGTTTCTGCTATCAAGCTTAAAGACTATCAGTGCTTAATCCGAAAGAGTAAAATATTTGCAATTTGCAAGAATAGCTTAAAAGTGAAGGATGAGTCTGTAGACTTTTCATAGATTACTTTTTCCAAATGAAGAATTGACAGAAATGGAAGAAAACAGCAGTATTCAAATATACGAATCTCCATTCAAAAACGACTATCCGTACGGACAGTGATACTAAAAAATGTCAGATATTTTCCCTTATACGGTTGCTTCCAGTCCTATCATTTGCAGGGTATATTAGGATATCTGTATCTTAACATGCAAAATTCTGATTTTGATGATTTTGTTTTGGAGTGCCTTTAAGCCATCCAATATTATAGAATTTTTTGTCTCTTTTTCAATAATTTTCCCCTTTTGGATACCATCTTGAATATCCCTGGAATGCTGGATAAAATGAAGATGTGCTACAAATTGTCAATCGGCCATAACTCGGTCAATATGTTTCCTTTTGGAAGGATTTTTTCGGTGTCGGAAACCTAATGAAATGCACTTTTCAGATGTGTATAATTTGTATGGTTTACTCTTTCTTTTCGTGAAATAGAGTGCGCTTTGAGGGTTTTCCTTTTTTGAGACACCCGGTAGGGAATGAAAATACAGAATGCGCCTTTTGCGCCAGTCCAGTGTGACACGACGACAGAACGGTTGGAGAAAGAGATACGGTGTCAGCGTGAAAAGGGAGTGGAGTAAAAGCGTGCCATTGTTGATGCTGAACATGAGTCAGAGAAAGACTCCCAGTGACCAGCGAGGCCGAGCTAGAACCACTGCTGTAGAATCAGAAGTCCAGGAGGTTGCTGTAGTCTGGGTAATAATAATAGTAAAAAAAAAAAAAAAAAAAAATAGGTTATTACCAATTGATGTGAAAAATTCATTGAATTTATCAGCAACATCCTTATCGTTATTATTAGAACTTGTTTCAGAATGCTCATTAGGTTTATTGTTAGGTATTAATTTTTTAATAGTTGAAGATGTGCTACAAATTGTCAATCGGCCATAACTCGGTCAATATGTTTCCTTTTGGAAGGATTTTTTTCGGTGTCGGAAACCTAATGAAATGCACTTTTCAGATGTGTATAATTTGTATGGTTTACTCTTTCTTTTCGTGAAATAGAGTGCGCTTTGAGGGTTTTCCTTTTTTGAGACACCCGGTAGGGAATGAAAATACAGAATGCGCCTTTTGCGCCAGTCCAATGTGACACGACGACAGAACGGTTGGAGAAAGAGATACGGTGTCAGCGTGAAAAGGGAGTGGAGTAAAAGCGTGCCATTGTTGATGCTGAACATGAGTCAGAGAAAGACTCCCAGTGACCAGCGAGGCCGAGCTAGAACCACTGCTGTAGAATCAGAAGTCCAGGAGGTTGCTGTAGTCTGGGTAATAATAATAGTATATAGCGCCTTTTACCATGTGCACAAGGCGCTTACAAAAAGAGAAAAAACAAGAATCAAGGAAAAAGATGAGATTTAAGATGACAAAGTGTACGGACACTATTGGCAGGTCATTCAAAAGGTGAGGACCTGCCACAGAAAAGGCACGGTCGCCCGCTTGTTTTTTGGCACGAGGGACCTCAAATGTAATGGCCAAATCTGACCGGAGACTGTATCTTGTCAACAGTGTTGAAAATAAGAAGACAGATATCCCGGAGAACTAAAATGGAAAGCTTTGAATGCCTGAACGATGACCTTGAATTGAATCCTCCTCTTAACTGATAACCAATGGAGAGTCTGTAGAAGAGGTGAGGCATGAGTGCGACTGGGTTGCTTCAAAATAAAACGCGCACATTTATTTTGAGAACTTGGAGACGGTAAGATGTTTTTTATCTTACCAGACAGAGCGAGTTGCAATAAATCCAGTTTCGATAATATTAGAGGGGAACGATATTGTGACACGTGCCAGCATCAAGAAACTTACGGATGCGATTGAGATTCCGCCACTGCCAATTTATGGAGCGGGATAAGCTTGAAATGTGCTCCGCCATGGTCTGGAGTGGGCAAAAAATTACACCCAAGTGGCGAATGGAAGGTGAAGAGGGAATCTCAGACCATCCAGATTACGAGTAAGATGCTGCCAAATACGTAATGTGTGGGGGGGGGGGTTGACGCGACAAAAAAAATTCTTGTTTTTCCTTGAAAACCAGTAGGGGACAACCCTCCAGCTGATGGGGTTCCCAAATGTTGCAAACGTTCCAGAGGTTGTGGCAGTGCAATCAGAAAAGGAGAACATAATTTGCATCGCAGAGTAGTCTGAATTGGAGCGCAAGAGGAGAATGGATGGATGTGTGGATGATCTGGAAAGCAGCAAAAGGAAAGAAACGATGGATGTACGCGTGTTTTAAGAGGGAGAAAAGGATTTGAAAGCACGCGAAGGAATTGAAAAAAAAAGTAACTGAGGAATTTATGGGGAAGAGAGGATCTAAATTTGAGGAAGTACGTCGTTTCAGGGAGGAAGTTGAAGTTTGAAGCAGGATATGGCAAATGAAATACCGTGGCAAAGTACGACATTTCAGTCCAGCAAGTAGAAGTAGAACGACGTGAGAAGCAACTTAGTGAGCGCATGAAAAAAGAGTGAAGATGAACTCTGCCTAAACGAAGGCTGAGTTGAGAGAATTTGAGGGAGGGTCGATGTCCTGAATGACTAGTCACGTGGCGCATTTCTGTTTTGCATGTTGTGCAACAAGTGGGCGGTTATTGGCGAGTTTGAAGGGAGGTGCCTTGGCACGATGCTGCCACTGATAAGAGATCAGTGATTCTGCAGATGTGATGAAATCGGAAGTGGAGCTGGGATTGCTATTGAATAAGTTAGAGGAAGAATTTGGACACAGCGAGCTAAGAGATACCTACTTTCAACAGTTACATTGCGATCAGATTGGTACTATCTGTAAAGGGAAATTACCATATAACGTATAAAAACATGGTGTAATTTGTATGATTTATCACTTTTGATGCAAAGATCTTTGGTCTTGTCCCGCATTGACCATGGTAACTCATTACTCTACGTCGCTAACCGTGGCGTAACAGGCGGGGGGGGGGAAGGGGGGCACAGTGCCCCCTGACGACTTTGACCAGGAAAAAATTTGCCAAAAATCATGCTAAATTAGCCGTTTTTTAGCCCTCTGACCGGGAAAAATTGGCCTTTTGACCCCCCTGAGAGGGAAAATTCCCAAGACGGGGAAATTTGCACCCTCAGAGCGGGCAGGCCCGTTACGCCACTGGTCGCTAATGAAATAGATCTCAAAAGGCTCCAACGCTTGCAAAATAAAGCTGCGCGTTTGGTGTTCGCATGCGGTCGTGACCAGAGTTCGTCACAACTTTTGATCACTCTTCACTGGTTGCCTGTTAAGGAACGTATCGGATACAAAATCCTCCTTTATGTGTAAAGTCTCTTCCCAGGCAGACTCCATCATACCTTACTGGTGGTCTAAATTTGCATGTGTTGGACAGTCATTCTGATGCATGGTACAAGACGGAGGCTACGGTCTTCTTATGTTACGCGGCTTGTTATACCTCGTACCAAGCATAGATTTGGAGACGGGTCATTCAACATCATTGTTCCTAGCTCTGGAACAAGCGTCACGTTAACATTCAAGACATTAGAGAGGCACCTCCCACCAGTGTCTTTAAGCGGCTCCTGTAAACATTATTTCCTGATGCTTAAAAGGTTGTGTATTACAAGGATCTACATCCCTTCTTGCACGTCGATAGGAGCGCTAAGGTTAGCGCTACCTTCGGTGTCTTTGCTACACATTTTCCCCAGAGTTATAATTTTCGACTGAAAAAATGATAGGCAGTCCAACGCCTAATTAGCTTGACTTTGTACTCCGTATGTTACTTATTGTAGGCACATTTGAGCGAGAACGTTCTGTGGTCGAGGCAGTTTAGCGTGTAACAGGGAGGGGTGCGGGGCAGTCCGTGCCAGGATTTTTCTGGGGGGGTGCGGATTTTTTCAAAAGGGACATTTTCCCAAAAGGTGGGACAGTTTAAAATGAGACCCAAAAAAAATTAATGACACACATCGGGAAAATCCCTCCTCTCCCGATACGTACCCTTGTTACGCCCCTATGGTCGAGAGTCCGACATTAGCCAGACCCAGTACAATCCAGTATTAGGAGCAGTGATACGGGCCAGTACGGCAGTGATAGTGTAGGACAGGTTGAGCGGGCCAAACAGGGCCATGGGCCCATATAATGAATGTTAAAATTAGACGTGTTAGACGGAGTGACTTAAAACAAAAAGGAAGATTTTTTTTCTGCC
Source organism: Ophioderma brevispina (assembly GCA_023653785.1). Taxonomy (NCBI): domain Eukaryota; kingdom Metazoa; phylum Echinodermata; class Ophiuroidea; order Amphilepidida; family Ophiodermatidae; genus Ophioderma; species Ophioderma brevispina. Next base: position 62,762 of record JAMKCH010068805.1, read on the forward strand.
AAGAAGATTAATCTTGAATTGGATCAAAAATAATATCGTCGTGTGTGACAGCACAAGAAATATTTCACAGGCCAAGCTGTGCTTGTACTGGTCATTGAGCACGATCCACTTTCAAACTTCATTGCCAAATGGCCTGGGTTTCGATGATGGATGAAGAGCGCCGCCCATTAATTAAACGGCATGGGGAATAATATTTTTGTGATACAGCTTGGGAAGAATTCGGGGAATAGTACTGACGTTTCGAGAGACTTTTCAGACCTGAGGTGGTCCGAAATATCTACGCAAAAAATAATGAGGCAAATTCCAGGATGTCTCAGTATTTGGTAACAACGTTGCGCTTATGAATCAACCTAGAAATTGAGGGTCAAAACAAGTACCCTAAATAAATAGATTATGCGCGTATAATTTGCACTAGCGAGATTACTATTTGTGTCGATGTCACTTTGGTCAATTCTCTTGAAACAATGTCTCATCTATGCGGGGGTGAATTAACGTTTACTACGTGACATTGCAAATATGCATGGCTATTTTCGCGCAGTTGAACCAAGTTTGAATTGGGCTATGCAATGGTCCGAGTATTGGATTTGCTGTCATAGTATATATTCGGCCAGAACTGGTTTGACTCAGAAGGGTCAGTTGGGGCGCGGTCAAGTATGTTTGCAGACATGTAATACAATGTAGACAAAAAGATCTACTGCATTCGGTTGTGTTGTATACTGCAAAGCAGAGTGCGGTTCCATATTAACTTCGGTCAGTCAGCCGTGGCTTGATTCGAGCCGCTATTAATAGCCAAAAGCCTTCTGGTTATTTGCATTAAATAGGAATGTACTACAGGCGCGAAGTGCCGTCTGTGACTATAGGCCGGGGACTAGTATCGTATGTACGCATGCGTGAAAACTTTGTACAGCTTCTACAGAGTAGGTTTGTGGTGTGGAGTGTAAGGGCCTCATATTTCCATGACAATGGTAAGAATGTAGCATCCCCTGCTGCTAGCTCCTGCTTGCTCTATATTGGGTCTGGAAATGAATGATTCTTTGTGTTGGATTTAACCTACCCATCTCCGTCCAATATTACGCAGGTTTCTTTAATGCCCCTGAAGTGCGGGCTGATCTTTTTGAAAACCTAAATAGTCTCCTGGAAGAAATCAAAGACTTGTGTTCAGGGTATAGAAAACCTGCAGAGCGGCTATTTCTTGGCGATTTTACTGTGATATGCGCTTACCAAAATCTTTGGGAGTTTGAGAGACTCAGGAGATTTATGTCAAGGCTTTCACTTTGCATCAGCTTATCTCCCCTCAACCTACACGTAATTACAATTACAACCGAATTCACACCTGTTAGATAATTTCTGGACTGATAGGCCCGAATGATTTTCTGATTGTGGTGTACAACCTCCCCATTGAGTGAATCACTCTCCTGGTTTTTGCTTTTTCGAAGATACAAAATCATTAAAGGCATTTTAAGTAAATCAAAGCCAGAATCTTATAAGAAAGTTCATGAATCTGCATTCCTGCCTGATCTTGAAAGAGTTATTGGGATGAAATTAAATTCTTTGAGTGATCCAAATACAGCCTGGATCATTCCTTAATATGTTTAATCTATTTGTAATCGTCATGCTTCCATTTAAGAACCCTAAAATTCCTTGTAACCCACCACCTTGGATACTAAGGACTATATTGAAATAAGGAAAGAAGTTCTTAACGCTCAGACCAGAGCAAAACCATAATGATCAAAAATTGTGGTACCTTTTAGAAGTCTGCGTCCATACTCGCATAATTTTGGCAATGTAAACTAAAAAAAGATTATTTTGAGTCGGGTAATTAAAGAGGCGGGCAAAGACTCTAAAAAGTTATGGAATACTCTCAGGAAAATTTTTCCGGAACCAAAGCGACAGTAATGTATTACCCGTAATTAAGGCCCCACTACTACCATCCCATGCCAATATACTTGCTAACCAGTTCAATTAATATTTTCCATGTAGGTCAAGTCGGTGGCAGCATCTTTTGAACAACATCACTGAAAACGAAGACTTACAAAATGCCCCGAACTTCACAAGGTTACTTTGTTCAGCTTTGAAAGTGAGATTTCAGCTGCGGCATGAAATTGAGCAGCTTACTAACATGCCCTGTTGGTAAGGCCACATGGACTAGAGCACATCATCCAAAGGTTGCTGAAAAGCCTGGTGCATAATATCTTCGCAGCCTATTGCATACATCATGAATCTGGGCCTTCAAACTGGAGTTGTGCCAGCAGTGGAAACAAAGTCGGGTTACCCCCATCTTCAAAGAGGGGGAATAGGGCCGAAGGTCACAAATTACAAAGGCCCTTTCTGTCATTCCTTGCCGATCATGAAAGTGTATGACATCTATGTGTTACAATCATTATATGCAGTCTAAATAAAAAAATTGACCTCTTGATGACAATTCAGGCTTCAGGCCAGCACATTCTACAAAACCTGTTTGCTTAAGGTCTCCGACTACCTTCTCTAAAATATGGATGAGGGTCGTGTAACAGGTGCCGTTTTCCTTACCTGAAAAAGGCGTTTGATACGTCGATATAAAACACTTTTCTACTTCTAAAAAAAACCCCAACTTCTTCGCAAATAAAGGTTTGTGTTGGTTGTGTGGTGTGGAGCTTGATTGGTTCACCTCCTAACCTTAGATGATCGTAAATGCAAGTTTGTACCAAGCGGAGAAAGCCAATCTGATATGTTGCCATTTTTTCTTTGGGGTTCCCGCAGGGCTCCATACTGGGCCCTCTTCTTTTCAGTATTTACATGAATGACCTCTCAGTTTCTATCAATACATCCATTTAAGATCTGTTTTATATTCAGATGACACTGCCTGTCTTTGTTAGGAGCCATAATATTTTCAGGAAATTAGTAGAATTCTCACAAAGAATTGGCAAGTATCAGTGTGGCTGAACAAAACAACTTACACTAAATGTAGAAAAGAACAAAGTCCATCTTTTTTGGCCAGCAAAAAGTCAAACTTGGTATAAATAGAGACCATTTAACTATAAAATAAATGATATTTTGCTTGACCAGTCACAATTTATACAATACAACCCTTGGCGCTATTTAGATCCTTCTATTACATTGGCAGGTCCTCAACCATGTCAGTGAGTCTGCCATGTCAACAAGAAAATTGCTTAATCTACATCAACCAGCATTACTTGAAAAAAATGTACTGTTTTAAACAGATGATCGAACCCGGATTCTTTCTTCCATCTGTAGACTATTGTGACGTGGGTCTGGGCAATGCTGGTAAAAATATCTTGATAAATTAAACTCCAAACAGTGCTGGTAAAGCTATTTTTTTGAAGGTCACAAAAGAGTTCCCACAAAGTCATTAATGCTTTAAGTTGTCTGATTTGGGAGGGACCTGACCACTAGAAAAAAGGAACAAACATCTCAATACCATGGTTTCAGTTTTGTTTTTCTGGCAATGCCCGCCCCCCTCTTATTTATGTACATCTATTTGACAAAGTTGTCTGAAAACTCTCAACTTCTTACCCGTGGGCATGGGGGGGGAACACATGCATCCTAGGCCCCCTAAACCAACAATGTGTCTGGCAAACGACGTTGAAATTACGTGGGTCTATCTTCCTTGGAATCGGCTCTCAAGTGAATTAAAATGCCCTCTTCCAATTACCAAACATAATGTTCAAGCAGCAGGCCCTAAGATCTAATTTGTGTTATCCCTTTAAATCCTATTTTTTATCGTAGTATGTATTCATTAAGTGATCTTTATGCAGGTGATCACTTATGGGGGATTAATATAGGAGTCTTTGTTCTAAGGTGACACGCACATATCTTTTGTTATTAACTTTATGTAACTCAAGAATTTAGAAATTTTTTACTCTCGATTCTACTGTGTAAATCCTGCCTTAGTAATTGCAATTCTGTATTTGTGCTCCAATATTTTGGCTATCTATTGTATTCTATTCATTTTACCTTAATTACAATTAGAATATATTGTTAGCTTAACCCCTGTATTGCCTATTTTTGATCTCTTGTATAATTCTTTTGCTGATTTAACTGGTTATCATCACCTCCATTATTTACGATAAAAGTGCATATATTTCTTATATCATAATATTAGATTTAAACAGAATGGTTATCTCAAGGTGTGATTTTCAAATGATCATGCCACAGCGGGCTGTGACCACCGCCCAGCTTTTTACTCTGTATAGGATGTGTACTTTTTAAAAATTGTTTTCTAATTTACTTACTTGCCTTACTTTAACATGTGTTTGTAATTTAAGTTTTTAAATCATTAATGTATGGTTTTTGTATTTTATGATGGCCGCTGGCCACCTTGCACCATGGGAGAACAATGTCATTGAATGGTCTCCCTACACTGTTTAAAAATTTCACTCGTAAATTAAGAAAACAGATTTTCCGTAGATTTACGGAAATTCTGTTTTACAAAAACAATACTAATACAAAACAAAAAACATAAAAAATGTTAATTTACGGAAAAATTTCAAAAATTTCTGGCAGCAATATTTCCGGGTCCGGACTTTTTTTTTTGGTTCCGTACTTTTTAATTACGGAAAAATTCTGTTAAAAACACATTTTTTTATTTCCATAATATGATACAAATTTCTGTAAATTACTGTCAAATTTCTTATAATTGACAGAACTTTCTTTCCTGTAAATTTAACCCTAACACAACACAGGAAAATACTATACTGCTGCCAGAAAATTTCCGTAAATTTACGGAAAACTGGTTTTTTAACAGTGTAGTTGTAAATAAAAACCAATAAATAATAAACTAATAATATGATAGCACTTTGTAACAGTTTTTCTGATTGGTTGGGTTAGATAACTAAGTTTTGCTGGACAAATTCCACTGTGGAATTGACTTCAATTGTCAATTTATGTCTAGAATAATACTAACAATTGCATTGTTTGTATGTATATTTTAACACTGATAGCATAGAACAACTTTTGTACAGCAATGTATGACACCTATTACTACACGATAGTGATTCGGCCTTTGCATTGGACAAGAAGTTCCATTTAAAAGGGCAATCATGATAAACTGCAGCATGGTGTTCCGTGCAATATGATTTCCACTTCAAAATGGATGTACCACAATATTTCACGTAAAGGTTCGTCATTATGAGTGATGTCTGGCATAGTAGTATTAAAATAATAATTCCTGCATGTTTTGATATTAAAATTACTTTTATAAATAAAGCTATTGCTATATGTAATTGTTACAAAATTTAAAACTAACAAAATTTGTGTTACAAAAATGATTTTTTGTTTCATTTTACAAATTTATATACTTCAAATGCAGAAGATTGTCCTTTGTAAGGCCTCATCTTGTTTATATGAAACGTGTACCTTTCAACAAATAGAACATTTTCTTTTTGGCCTAATACAATTTTAAATGTTGAGTCTTAAAATGGGTTTGGAAATTATTTAAAATAAGACGTCTTTAAAATGTTATATCGCTATTTTGAAGGCTTATTTCACTTTCATATGATAGCCATATGATGTAAGCAACTGTAAATCACAAGGGGATTCATAACGCTAGCTATGCGGAAGTGTGACTTTGGAACTTGAGCTGTAGCTCTGGGTTATAAGGTTTACGTTATGTATTTCACTTTGATAGCAAGCTAGTGTAAGCACAATCTAATACTGAAAAGCAGTGCACTTTTGTAGGTGAGAGTTCATTTGGAGTTGGATTTATGTCTCGAAGGAATCAATTTGGAATGAATCATTTCAGTTTATTGACATTAATATCAAACATACAGATAGTAAAGATACACAAACACATAATACAAAATTAAAAAAAAGCTAAATAAGTGATACAGGGAACGATAAGATCTAATTGTTCACAATCCTGGATAAAAAATATAGAATGAGACTATAATTAACATTGTGGGAAATGTTCTTTGTCGCCTAAAATGATCCCTAAATGAAATAAATAATTCAAATATTTCGTGAAAATAATAGACAAAGCAATGTTAAGAGCATGTATTGATAGCTCTTCCATCTTATTTTAGCTTATTTTGAAGGCACTATCAGTGATTTGATAAATCAGAAAATCGAAAAAAAAAATCATCAAAAATCAGATTTTTGCATGTCTGTATCAAGTACAGTATCCTATAACATACCCTGCAAATGATAAGACCAGAAGCAACCTAAGGACAAAATCGGATATTTTAGTCATTACTGTCCAATCGGACACTTACTACACACGTACTGGAATGGAGAGTCATATCTTTGAACACTTCCGATTTCTTTCTTTTCTGGCAAATCTTCAGTTGGAAAAAGTAATTTTACAGACTTATCCTTAAATTTTAAGCTATTTCTGCAAATTTCAAATATTTTTGAATCTTTCAAATGAATCACTGATAGTGTCTTTAAGTAGCTAAGATAAAAGTTTCATTGCACGGTCTGACTTCAAACGCGCAGCTTTGTTGTACAAAAATATTTTTAGCTTTTTTCAATCAATGCCTTGGGGTGTAGACCAAAATTAAACGTAGTCAAATTGAGAAGACATAACCAGGTGTGGCTGCAGAAGATATAGTCCTCCGGACTCACAGTCTGCCTACAATGGTGAACAATAGGGCAATCGATTCAGTTGACTCTTTACGCAACATTAGTTTCATGCTTTATTCCGTTGTCGTCTATGCAGCCCAGACTATGGCACCTGCCGGATTATATCTGCTATCACATCGGTGTAAAATTGTTTAGAAATAGTAACAACTCATAAACTGTCTGTTTCCGCATATTTGAAAATTAATAGAACGTCACGGATCATTGTGCCTTTCGCTTGAGTGTTTGTTTGTTTGGTGTATTGTTCTGTCCCAATGAAAAGTCAGAGCTCTACATGGACACACGAGCCTATCTTCTTTCAACCCCCTGAGATCTACCGGCCGATTTGATTGGTTATCGGTTGGTTATATATTGGCTAGATACACTAAATAACCCAATCAGAAACATGGTAAGAAACCTTAAATGTTTGTACAGGAATATGGCAGGTCTATTTTGATTGGTTACTCAACGGTTATATCCAGATATATCATGTAATGAGCCAATCAGAGATACTGTAAGAAAGGTGGTAGACCTCAGGGGGTTAAGGAAGAGTACTAATCATAAATAGATAATAAAATGCCTATTCCCGGTTTCTTAGGCAAATCAATCTCAGCCAGGAATTCTCTAATTGTGATCAATTTTACTCCCTTTTCAGTCTTTTCTCAACTAAAATTTGTGGACAGGTCATGTATCTCACTAACTGTAAGACCTGGTACGATAGCTAACAAGACACAGTTTTCCAAGTAGCAAATTTCATCTTTGCCCTCTTCTTTGGTTCATGCCTTGGATAACATTTTTCATACTAAAAAGGTATAGCTCTGCAGTAAGGTGCTAAATGCCAGTTAGGTGCTGCTTTGGCCCCAACTTACAAATGCCTTATGTCAAATCGACAAAAATCTTTGACTTGAAACGGGGAAATTTTTGACCATTTTGCGAACAAATGAAAGTGTTATTTATATACAGCAATTGTGGATGGGCAGAATTGTATATTTATCAAACAACTCTGGTAGAAAATCAGGTATCTCATTTGTAGTTGTCTTGTCTCGGCACAATGTCTATTCCGTTTTTCACAGTCCGCTACTTAAATCTTTTTGAGACTCCGGATTTGGGTGCAGCAGTCTTCCTTGTCCTTGCACTCGAGGATATCTTCCCTTTCTGGCAGGTTTCCTGGGAGGGTTGTCAATACATCGAAAAGGGCTGGAATTACCAGTATTGCTCTTTCACAATGGTGCTATCAAAATTAGAATGTGTTCCTTCGACATTATTTGGTTTTAAACTCTTGTAGCAAGCATTAGCGGTTGGAAAAGTGTAAGCCATCTGCTCTCCCCTGCAGCTAATTAGCTAGGGCAGTCCGACCTGGTATCTACCTTAGAGTTACCCAAACAATTATCCCTGAGGAGAGTTAGAGAAAAATCCAAGGTGTATGGTGAAATCCCTTCCTGTTTTGGCAGAAAACCTTATCTGTTTGGCATGAAAACCTTATGAATTCATTCATAATTGTATAGTGCGCAATGTGCTGGAAACGGTTTTGACAATATCTTCAAAAAACGTGACTTTGGATATTAAACATGTTCACTGCCCCCCCCCCAAAATGTGCCATTCCGCACATTTTGAGTGGTCTCGCAACTCCTAGGTTCCAACGGTACTGTGAGAAACAACCAGTAGTATACGCCTCAATGGGGCGTGGACCCCCCAACAACGGGGACATGGTCATTTCAAGCATTTTCGGCTAGGTGGGCATATGTTACCAATCAAATATTGTCCTGGACTTCAGTAGGGATTCCTGAAGAGTTTAGCTCTGGAATATATTGCATTCACAAAACCACCATGAGCTACTCGAGTACCCATCGATTTGAATTTTTAGTATCAAAATGTAGCATTTTTTGGTATTCTTTCGATTTTTTTCGCACATTGGGGGGGTAGATTTGTTGCTACATCAAACTATACGAGTTCCCTCAAACCCCCCAGACACGTCACCTCTGAGAGGAATGTAGTTACCTACGATTTGGTTTGAAAAATAACACAGCCGCCTTGTTCCAATCTTATATTCAATGCAGATATTCACGCTTCCATTGGGACACCAATTTTACGTTCTAAGTCCAAATTAGTCGAAAAAGAATCACCTGAAACATTTTTGGGCGTTAGTATCCCACAAAATTTTGCTGCAACTATAGTGGTGCGCATGGTCATGTTCATGTTGATGCTTTGCCGGGCTGAGCGGCCATCGTCTGGTATACTGAATGGATTTGAAACTAGCGACGCTCGTCAGTGGCATGAATAGCTTAGAGGATGAGTGAAAATGTTAATTTCTTGCTGGCATATTCAATGTCGTTGAGGCCCATAGTCGGCATAGATAGCGAAATTTGGATGGCATGTTCAATATTGTTGAGCCCTAGCATAGCTGGCATAGATTTTGTTTTACAAATTTTTTTTTTCCTTTAACGTTTCGTTATAATAAAATGGGAAAGAGAAAAAAGGGGGAAAGGGAAAAATGGGGAAAAAAAAGGAAAAATAAAAAAATGGGAAAAAACGAAATAGAAAAAATGAAATAAATAACTAAATAACTAAAAAGCTATAGCAGTTGGTTTTTTAGCGTTTGTACTGGTTTGGCAAAAATACTCTCGAATGTTCTCGGTGGCTGTTCACAGTAATCAAGTGCAAATTTAGAGAAAATTTTTGTATCTAAGAAAATGTTATTGCACATCACCGTGCGGTACAAAGAGGCTGCTGGGGCAAATCCTTGGAAACCAAACCGTGTTTTCAAGACAGATATTTTAAAGCGCATCTGTTTAAGCGGAACAATGCACTCGACGGTTGGCCAGTCCGATCTAAAAAAATACTTAATTTCGAGATAATGTTAAGCATTCTGTCACTGTCGCGTCCATGGATTGTTGCTTTCACGTTATGTGGAATATTTTGTTAGTATTAGTGTGTATGGGATTTCAATTTACACTTTCCCTATACTGATCAGACGGCCTGATTGTACACTGCATTTTCGGTTTCGTAGAAGCCACTTACAATTACAGTTGCAGGTGAGACAAAACACTACTTTGTTGCTGTCAATCTGTATGCATTAACAGATTAAGGTGCGGGGTTATTATGGCACATTACTAATGACTGGCAATTTAATGCACAGTTCTAAACTCGTGGCACATCTCTCAGACTCTGAATTATTAGGTACTGATTTCAGATTATTTGGATATTATGAGTAATATAATAATAGCTGCATAGCTGATATTTTAGATAATTGGACATTATCAAGGCTTTGGATATTTAAGATATCCAGGCGTTATAGCATCAAATATAATAGGCTATAGTGTATGCTAATATGCAACTGATTGTGATTAATAAGTTCAGATAATCAGTATGAAACATGGCTATCATTTGGATATCTGATATCTTAATAGCATCATTTACAGGGTAAAAGCATCTAAGTCCCTAATATCCACATATCGCAAACAATCTGATATATCAGATTTTATAATATCTCAAGTATCTGATTTTATCAGTAGAGTATAAGCAATCAAATATTTTGGATAATGTTCATTCCATCAAAATAACATTTTATATAACTGCTATTCAAAGGGCTTCGCAGCGATAATGGAAGAGAATCGAAAAAATGTGGAAATACAATTTGTTTTAACTTATAAATAGATACGTGTGTACAATTCCAATACTGCTTTAATGTAGAAACAACCTACCAAATATAGTGAAAAAAATAAGATTTGAGGAAAAATTTGTCATACCGTTCTCCCGCAATAGACATACAGCGATGACGTCTCAAAATGTACAATTAAAACAGCTGATTGTGGCTGGTTTACACTTGCACAGAATAACAAAAGACATAATGTTTGTGTTTGAGGTCAAACTGTATTGACAATGGTGCACATTATCACGCTTAAACGGGATATTTCACCAAGGAGGTGCAATGTTTTGGGGTTGTATAATAATATTCATAGGGCTGTTTGATATTAGAGTGTATTTGTGCGCATGGCTACAGAAGCGCATAGCTCTGTAGCCATGGCCCGTATGTTCAAGGGTATTTGTTTGATAGAGATTACTTTGGCAGGGGAAGTTTCTGGAGCTTTGAGTTATGCACAGGTAATTTAACAGAAGCATGAGTGGATGGAACTTCATATTTTTTCTTAATTTTATCATGATAGTACTAAGATCTATTGAACAATGGTAAGGAGGATTGTTTGAATGTCACTGGGACCGAGAATGCCATAGTAAATGCATGTAGCAGTTTCACAAAGTACGTTTGGAAATCCCCAATGCCCAATCGAGCAGATCGTGCGCCCTCACCTCCCTGTACAGAACCACGTGTATAGTATCACATATGTGATCGATTACGCTGTGACAACGAGATAAGAATGCTTGCTGTTTGCCGTATTGTAGTATTAAACGGTAACGAGAGAATAGTTGGGTCACGTGTCAGGTACCGGGTCACGGGTCAGGTTCAGAATCAGTTTGCCCTTCGGGGGCGACCGATATATCTAAATCCGACTATGTTAAATCACAAGGTCTGTACATGACCTCTCTGCCCAAATGCTATTATTTTTCAAAAGCACCCCGTGTATTAGGTCTAAACAGTACAAAATTTACCTTTTCCTATTGATTCAAAAAACCGAGTACGATGACGATAATCGGGTGCTTGTTCCAATGTAGGGATACGTACGTCATTTTTACCTGAATGGTTCCCCGAAGCAAAATAATAAACCAATTCAAATGCCGTGGACGTCATTCAAATCTTTATTTTTTCAAAACATTGGGCTGTATATTCCCTAATAAAATTTCCTTTTAAGATTCAACATCTGTATATTGTTCTTAATAATTAATATTCAATTGTCCCCGCATGAATGTTGAAAAAGAGGGGTAATAAGTCCATAAGTCTACAAACCGAAACCATAGTCAGCCGGCTAAATACCCTTAACCGTGGATGAATGAGCAGACGGATCCCCGTGTTAGGTTTAGCAGGCTACAGCCACTTGCGCCCGGCTGTGGGGGGTTATGGTCGAGAAGGGTTTTTGGATATCAAGTGGGAATTTTGATACGCACGTATAGAAATTAAAGATTCAGATGAAAAGTACTGCCTTGTCTTTAATACACGGATTTCAAGCCAACCACTTGCAGGTTATGTTTGCATATCTATGCCAGTAACAAAAATAGGCCTATGTGTTCAGTTGTTTAACATTAGTATTCAATATAATATTCAGATGTCTATAAGATTAGGAATAACATTATTTGAGTGTTTCACATGTTTTTAGTTACGGAAATTTATTCGGCGGAAATATAGCCAATACAATTTTTTCCGGTGTTTTACAGCTGGCAGTTTTTTTTTTCAAAAGCTATCTGATATAGTGGAAATTCTAGATGATATCTCAATTATCTGGTGTCTATGATCTTTTATTCTCTATATGCTAGATATTCTGTTATAAAAAAAATCGCCAAAAGGTTGCAGCCAATCTATCAGATAATTTCTCTACAACACACAAATATCCAAATGATCTATTTTTTGAGTAAAACAAAACGAAACAAAACAAAAAACAAGGCCATCAGTGTGTTTCCGGACGTGATGAAGAACACGTGGTATATAGCTAAACTGTTACAAAATAAAGGTGTTATAGGCCTATGTGTTCAGTTGTTTAACATTAGTATTCAATATTAATATTGAGATGTCTATAAGATTAGGAATAACATTATTTTAGGCCTATGTTTTCAGATTGTTGAACATTAGTATCATTTAAATTGAGATGTCTAATAAGATTAGTAATAATAACAATTACCGGTGGTCAGTGTTTTTGTTCTTAATTTAATAAAAAGCCGAAGAAAAGAAAAACAAAAAAACCGGAAACAGAAGAAACTTCCTAAAAAGAGAAATAATAAGCGTAATATAAAAATGAAACTGAAACAATAAAAGAAAATTAATGTGAAAGAGACAATAAAGATTTCCACTCTAAAAAGTTAAACGTAAGAACGCTTAAAATGAAATCCTAGGGTTTCTATAAACTTTAAGAAGTTCTATATGAACATTAAATATCTAAATAGGCCTAGAACCCTTCTTTTTGTGCTAGAGTCTGCAAAGCTGAATTTTGTCTTCTTTTATCCACTATATTTAAAGGAGGTATAGTGTTCTTTCTCCAAAATGCATTTTTTTTTTTCAATACACTTTTTTTTTTTTTTTTTTTTTTTTTTTTTTTTTTTTTTTTTTTTTAAAAAGTACTTAATTGCAAGATTGGATACGTTCTGTTTTAAGTCCTTTTTGTCACTATAAACTCATGTGACAACTCCATTGCCAAAATAGTATTGGGATAAATGCATTGTGGGAAGATCAATCTCTACTCTTCTAGACCTATCTTTAGACATTACTGAATGTTTAGATAACATACGTTTTTGGTAGGCCATACCGGCAAAAACATAAATATTATGTCCGCTTTGATAGTTCAGTTTTGGTTTGTTTTAGGGCTCCAGTTTTGGAATGAACAAGTTTGGGCAACCCAACTAATAATAACTGTATTTAGGCTAGCGCATGTGGGCATACATGTACATACAAATGTTTTTTATATACCACCTAATTTTTTACTATGCAAAGGGGATATAGGAGGCCCCACGTACATTAGCCTATAGATACATTATAAAGACGTGTAGCATAATATAGCATGATTCATATTAAGTAAGTGAATTTTAAAAACAAATATGCATTAGCTAATAACGTATTAAAGCAATAAGGCAGAAATGTGTCAGTGAAGTATATAAAAAGTACACACTCAAAAATACGGGTCAAATGCACCGACTAAAAATAAAATGACTGCATTTGAGCTAAAGCAATTTTAAGGTTAAATATGACTAAGAAAAGATTCATTTTAGCTCAAATAAGACATTTCCGGTTGATATGAGACTTCATACATGTGCGAAAGCATGCCAACAGACCCACTGTACAAACTTGTACACTCACCCTTCCTATATGTACATGTAATATACACAATACAAACCTGACTACAAGCACAATTTTATTCTTTTCGTACAAACATACGTTGTAAACCTAAATCATACGACAACAAAAACTGTTAGAAATAGTCCTGTAATGACAGAAAATCTTTGTTTATTTGTTCATTACAGAATACAGCAAAAACATTATATAATAACTATGAAAATAATGTAGTGCATTTGTGAAAATAATGTAGTGCATTTGTGAAAATGTAGTACATTTGTGAAAATAATTGTGATATTGAGGAAATAATTATATTGAAGCTTTTGAGGGTATTGCTGACCTTAAATTATGTCATAGTTTAATAAAGGTGCTTGTTTCGATTTATGTTTATTGTATTCTCTACTTGACTTGCACATACGCCCATCAAGTGCTGTGGGGAAACAAACTTGCGGTTTTGATATGCCTACTTACAATCATCTTTTGAACAAACTGTTCAGTTTGTTATCTATCATTTACGAGCCCGTACAAGCTATTTTACCCCAATTCAAGGCTGTAGGTCTAATATCTATCAAAAAACGTTGGCAACGTAAACAGCCACCAAGTTTTAAAAAGAGTACGAGCCATATAAAGGTAATAAATGTAAAGAGAGCACGAAGTATACTCAAGTGCATCTGCCCCATTGGCAAACTTGGTCCCATTTCTTCCATTCCGAATGTTCGTGATATTTCATTAAAGGAA
>JAMKCH010068807.1:0-19766 GCA_023653785.1 Ophioderma brevispina
GACCCGACACAGTTTTTTTTAAATACTTGTTTGACCACATCCAGTTGAGTAATTTACACATCACATATTTCTGGAATGATTTCAGCTAATTCGTTACACACAACAGTCCCATCAAAAATTAAATAAAATGTGAAATTTAAGGTTTGGCAATACGCTTTGCTAACTGAATAGCGGCACCATTTTGCTTATTCTTTGTGTTTTAACCTTAAAGGTGCAACGAGAGATTTCACATAACAGGGGTCCCTAAAATACGAAATTCCTGATTTTTTGCACCATGTTAAGCTTTTATCAAAAATGTCCCCATGTGAAAGGCTTAAGCTGAAATATGTCTTTGGTATGTTATTAGGCCTCCATTTTTCTGATTAAACTTTTAAAATATTATTTTCTCATTTTATTTGAGAAAAATTTCTCCATGGAAAAAGGCAACTTTGGGTTACTAATACAAGAAGAGAAACGGGATTCCCTAGAGTTGTTTTTGCACTTTACCTGTTTAATTGCACATAGGGAAGTGGGGAATTCCCGGCAACGGATTCTAAACTTAGAACCTTGTTTATGTTTTGAGATCAAAACATTGCAGACTGGGAATTCCCCCACAGGTTATATATATGAGTGATGTAATTGGGTGATGACTTCCGATTGGTCAGCTAGTGTACGTTATGTTTCTGTATGATAATGATGTAATGATATTGTTTAGAAAGGGGAATTTATCTGTGAGTAGTTAAATACTATCACTGGACGGACTCGATGCCAGCAGTTGAAATAAGGAGCTGAACTAGAGCTCTGGAGCTATACAGTATAATTATAGCTAGTTTTACTCTACAATAGTGGGTATATTGGGGAGTTCTCACATATAGTGCCAGGATTTAATTTTGGATGCCGCCGAGCTTGATAGCTAAAATTGTCTGTTGTCGTCTTTTAAGCCAAAGAGCTCATTTTGGAAATGGAACAAAAGGGATTCCAGTTTTATGGAATCCTATATGAGGACTAGCGACGACGGATAGTGGTATATTACTGGAGTATATGGTTGTGGAACATTAATTTGTTCGTCGAGGGAAAGCCCCGTCGTCTTTAACTGCTTGACCAGATTACTTCAGGATGAGAAGATTCCCCTTGGAATGTCTTACCTGAGGAGTTGTGTATGAACTTGTGCGCTGTCCCATTTGGAGTCCTTCGCTGAGAGGACATAGCACGTTGAACTGCAACGCCTCTTTGAACATTAAGTATCAAGTATAATTTGTGTGTAATTGTTGTAATTTTGATTTATGGAATGTTTTTGGGACATACCACTTCTTGCACCAAATCAATTAAGATAATTCAGATCACTTGTGCACAAGGCTCATTTATTGTGTTTGAAAGTATTTCTGACCTTGGCGTACACGAGACGTTTCATAACAGTACAAAAGTTGTGAAATTTCTAATTTCGTATAGGAAGCAAATAAAAATTCACCTAGGTGATAGATGTAAATTGAAAGCAAATGAAAATCGCCTTTTGTTTTCACTTTCCAAGGCATTTCTGTAACCAAAGGAAAAGGTAAGAATCTATTGGGGGTTTATCTGAGAAATCATTACATATGACCAATATATGGGTGCCCCAAGATCTCTCGTTTGCACCTAAATTAACTATTGTGCTAATTAATTTTATGAACAAAATAAAAATAAAAACGCTTTCATAACTTATGTATATTAACGTTTCTAAATAATTTAGTGTTTGCTGGGTTGTATCATTTGTTTTTAAAAAGAAAATAAAGTTTGTACATGATTGACCGAGGGATTGGTAACGTGAAGGGATTGACATTGTGATTAAGAACGACTGCCTCTAAGTCTTTTTGCCGTCCCACTGCCGTTCCTGTATCTTTCACTCCATCCGCCCCTTCCCCCTCACTATACTACGTTCTCCTCCCATCCCACAGTTGTTCCCCTCTTGTCACTAATTCCCTATCACCTCCCTTACTCTGCCCTATATTCTATTTCTTTCCTCTTTCTGTCTACCAAACTGGCGTGATAGGTTGGTACGTTAATTAAGAATTAACATAAAATCCTATTATATCGGTTCGCGTAGCAACATTATATTACTTTTATCGGGCCATTTTGGGTCGATTTTTGTTCGCGGATCTCCGTAAATGTAGGGCAACTTCGGCCAGTGAAAATGGTACCTACAAATTACGGTAATGCTGGTGTTTGACCCCCTTAGAAATTTGCGGGTGTGATGGGAATTTTTTAGTTTAAAATGGTCGGCTTACCTCAATGGCTGTGTCGATTGATTCGTTTTTTAAAATAGGACCCCTTGGTCTGGGTTCGGATTCCTTTGGGCTGATTTTTTTTTATTATTGAATAAACAAAATAAGAAAAAAGGAGGAGGGAGGGGGAATAGGGAGGGAGACTGGGAGGGGATGGGGAGGCGAGGCGAAGGAGGAGGGAGGGATAGAGGGGGAATGGGGAGGGGGATGGGGAAAGGGAGGGAGAGGGAGGGGCGGAAGGGGGAGGGGAAGGGGATGGGAGGGAGGGAGGATGGATAGAGGAGGGAATGGGGAGGGGGAGGGGACGGGCGGGGAGGAGAGAGGGGAGGGAGGGAGGGAGGGGAGGGAGCAGGGGAGGGGAAGGGAATGGGGAGGGGAGCGGATGTGACATATCCGGGCCGTCGCTAGGAATTATTTTTGGGGGTGCGAGGGACTCGAAAAAAGTGACCTTTTTTCGAAAAAGTGGACTTTTTTGCTACAGGGACCTAACCCCCTAAAATGGTCCTTTTTTCGACTTTTTGAACATTTCAGCACCAAAAGTGGACTTTCTTGTCCCAAAATTTTTCAAAATTTAAGAAAAAACGGGTTTTAAAAGTTTTTAAACAAATATTCAGCAAAAAGTGGACCTTTTGCCCCTTTTGTGAATTTTGGGGGGTGCGACCGCACCCCCGCACCCCCCATCGCGTACGGCTGAGGATATTCCCCTTCCCCTCCCCATTCCCCTCTTCCCCCTACCTCCCTCCCTCCCTCCCTCCCCTCGCCCTCCCCTTCCCCTCTCCATTTCCCCCTCCTCATTCTTTTTTTTTTTCTTATTTTTTTAATTTCTCTATATGCAAGTGGGGATTTATTTGTTCATCCATTCATTCATTCCTTCCTTCATGCATGTATTTATTTATATATTTAGACAAAATACGCATTTATCTTATGTTATAACATAGCTCATATGTAATTGTATTGATCTTGAAGGTGTGATCAAAGGGTGATAATTAAACTGCTCATTCATATCAGTAATTACATTTGCTTCAATTACAAGATTCAATAGGTCAGAATTACAAACACAGGTTTCGTGTACTACACGGCTCATCACTGTTCAAAAATGACTAACTAAGTTGAAGATAGCATTTAACTTGTATTAAATGAAGATAATTGTCTTAGAATTAGCTCGGGCTAAAAATTTTTATGAACACAAATAGTCTATGGTTTCAATACAACAACAACTTACTATAAAATGTCGTTGTTAACTGTAAACATAGCTCGAGATCAAAACAGGCCAAATTGAACAGAACAAACAGCATTTGAAAGCTTAAGACTGGCCCTTGAAAATGATGTATTAGCCTCGTCAACATTTTTCTAATGGTCAAAGAGGGCGATTTTCACTTGCACATTTTTTTATAGACATGCTGGTATAATGTTTTATCACATGAAATGCTGGTTTTAGCAGAGACCTATTTATTTTCTGTCTACAATTGTTTTTTTAATTATCAGTGGTTTTTATTATTCACCTTCCGCATCCCGCACTAAGACACTTGAGCACCAGAGTTTTGCTCCTATAGTTTGTTATTCCTGATCACCCGTATATTATCCCAAGTCACAATAATATGGGGTGTATCTGTTTTGGGAAAGCAACTTGCTTCCATTACCATGAAGAGGAAAATATTTCTCTGAAAAATGGTATAAAATCTTTTATATGTGTATTTTACACTTCATAATTTTGACCACCCCGTATACAGGTGGTATTTTTACGTGATTTCAAAGGAGGTTTTTATTTGGTGTGTGCACCCTTGTCTTATACACATCCCCGTCGGCTAAATATTTGGTACCCGCTAGTTTCTTTACAAATCTCATTACCTTATTTGAGTGGGTTGTAAAGCCTGAAAGGAGAACCAGCAAAAACGAGGTCATTTTCGTTGTTGATGTCTTCCAGACGAGACAAAGACTGGACTCATGGACTTGTGGTGTTCTAGTGCGTGAGTGTCTGAACTTAAAATAGCCTACACCTAAGCTGCCGTTTCATGATAAGGTATTAAATGTATATCAATCAGTTGTCAAGACTCAAGGTAACCAAGTTAAAAATGATGTCAAACTGCACTTGAATAGTACTAACTACAAGTGTCAAGTGTATAGCAGAACATGCAGTTTTACTTTTATTCCTCCTGATTATCATGACTAGATAGTCTTAACTTTTTTATGGCTGCTGTTAAAGGTCCATGGGCGGCCCGATCGCTAATAGCCTCGTCCCCAGATTTTACCGGAAGTGGTCAACATTTTGGTATCAGATTCAGAAGAAAGCTACTATTAGTATTTTTCTCATTTACCCTGTGAAATCTTAGAGCCAAAGGATGTTTGGTTTGGAAGTTATGAGCGAAAATGTGCCCCATTTTGGTCGACCAATATTAATTTTACACAGTACTCTAGACTATGGGGCTTACAAAATCACGTTTTAGCTCTCGCATTAAAATGGATTGAAATATTGGCGTGAAACTTTACAGATGGGGTTTTGGAGTGAAGGCCAATCTATCAAGATGAAAACTTCATATCCTTAAATCGGGCCATCCTCCTTTAATCATAGACTATCTAGTCATGACGAGTTGTGTGTAGTGAAAGTGCCATATAAGCACGTCGTCCGTACCTACCTTAGTCCTGATGATCATGACTAGATAGTCTTAACTTTTGTATGTTGTCGTTATCGTTGACTATCTAGTCATGACGGGTTTGTGCAGAAGAAAGATCTTTTAGTGAAAGCAAAATTCAAGGTGGTATTGTGCCCAAAATATAATGCTGCAATGGATATACACCCACACAATACATTTGTCACTAGCCTTACCTTTAAAATAGCGTTGTTTTACAAGTTGATGCTAAGTTCTACAAAGTAAAATTTATCAAAATTTCTGGAGCTCGGAAATCTTCAGTGTACTTCGTCTAGTCCTCCATGTTGTATCGATAGACAACAAATAACTGTCAATATTGAGATAATTCAAACTGTTCGGTTCGGCAAAATACGGCGTGCGGGAAGTATTTACCCCGTGGGATTTATCCACGGCGTGGTCCGTGTCACAGACTGCGAAAAATATCTAAATTGGGATTGCGTGAGAGACTAACGTTCACCCTCGTACTTTCCACACCGCCGTAGGCGGGTGTATTTGGGCCACATTTCAGGTGATGTTTCCCGTTGCTTTCACTCGCATCAAAATTAGAATAGCCTAATATACGCCTGAATATGCGCCCCATTTCTCTCGAATTTGGCATATCAATCGATTTGAAGCAAACGTCACAATCGATAATCATTAATAAAGATGGAGGTGAGACCAGGATACTTGCAAAGTGGGTATTTCAAAATAAACTTCTTTTTGAAGAAAAACTATTAATCCGATGTTGCAACACTTTACGCAATAAGAAAGCCAAGATACCCAACAACGCAAAAGGTGAGAAAACTAAGCGTCTAAAATGATTTAATGTACACCAAATGACGCAGTTTGTGGTTCGACAGTCGCTGTGCACACACGCTGTGTTAAACGGTCTTTAACGCCTGTTAGAACCCTGGGACTTCGAGGCAGTGAAATGATAACGTCCAAATGTGAAAAGATAACACTGCCTGAAGTCACAGTTACTGGGACTAGTACCTACCTCCTACAAGGAGAGGAGATAGTAGGGCTTAAAATATTCATTATATTTGCAATAAATGTTATATTGTAGGCATTCTTGAGAGTCTTCTGCATCATGTGATAACCATTTTTCCAGATTTAAAATTCACATTATGAAATTTTCAGGTGAAACTTACCCTTGTTGTGTCTACATTGGGCTGCCAAATTTGGCAGCCTGTGTACATGTTGACATGAACTTTTTTGGGAACAAATTGTAGCATCGGTTACAAATTGGTAAGACAATTATTCTACAGACTCTAGAGATGCTATGTATGTCAAAAGAAAATTATTTTTTCTTTTTATTTAGGATATACATCTCAAAACATCTCAAACCTTAAATGGCATTGCAACTCCACAGAACAGGCTTCGAAGACCCAGGTGCACCACATGCACAGGTGCAAGTAACTTTCTCTTGTGCATGTAACTTTTGTATCCTGCATGCACATTGTGCAGTGAAACTTTAAATTTTAGGAATCCATAAAATATGCAATTTTAAGCATAAATATAGAAAGTCATGAATACTGAAATGATAAATATTTAGCCAACTGTCATAGTCTAATCCGAGCCTGATATGAATAAAGGTTAGTATTAACCACCCAATACATGTTACAGTACTGTGCATGATAACTTTCACATTGTGCATGTAAATTTTTTACTGTTACATGCACCAGTGCATGTTAATTCTCAAAATTGTAATGCTAAGCCTCCTGTCCACAGAACAGTTGTACATAACTTATGGCACCAAAGATTATGTCCAAAATTTAAAAGATGATGCCATAAGTTACAATTATTGGAACTAGAGGCGAGGCTACAAACTTTGATTGTCAACTCCATCGTACATTTATAGTAGTAGTACGGCCTCATGGCCTACATGACATGCCAGGGCAGGCTGTGATTATGGCTATCTAACAACTAATATAAAATGCTCTAGTCTTAGAATATTCGAAGGACATCCTACGGAGGGACGAACTTTGGTTTGGTAGGGACGAACCAATTAACATGAACACCTATCTTTGAATGACAAGGCCCACAAATCGATGATACCTCGGACAAGACACATATATGCGTTTGTCTACAACACGTGTCAATTATGCACACACACAGGGTGCACTTACATGAATAACTGTATCAAAAGTAAGTGATACGTTTGATGGATACAGAGCCATGAAACACTTTTAAGGGGTCATAGTCCCAATAAGTGGACTGCAATTGACGTTTCTTTAACAGTAGCCTTAAAGTCTCTATATGTGAAGTCCCACAACATTATGTGTATCAGCTATGACATTTTGTGCAGCCTTCAAATTGCGACCACTAACAAATGTCACCTTCCAATTTTCATATAATCACAGTGCTTTCATTTTAAACACTCTTCTACCTTAGCACCAGTAATATCCCAATTTTAAATACAAGCTAAAGCTGTCATTAAAGCACATCAGGATTGAAAAATATTTTGAATTTGCAGGAATACCTTCAAAGTGAAGGATAAGTCGTGAGTAGAATTCTCATAAGGTTACCTTTTCCACTGTAGATAGACAGAGAAAAGGAGAAGAAAAAGCCAGTGTTCATGCTACGATTCCCCATTCATTACGGTGTAGTAAGTGTCCGAAACGGACAGTAATGACTAAAATTTCGATCTGTCCTTATTAGGTTGCTTCTGGTCATATCATTTGCAGGGTTATTAGGATACCTGACTGTGTACATACATGCACAAATCTGAGTTTTGATGATTTTTTAGATGTTCTGATTTAGCAAGTCATGATAGTGTCTTTAAGCACCTGGCAATACAAAATCATGGGACTTAGTCACTGGTCAGAATCTTAAGTACAAGTCTTTGAAATTTCATTAAAATCTTCTAAAAAGTTGAATGCAGTTAACCACTATCCTGTTGCTAACACTCTAAAGGAATACTTTCAAAGCGAAATCAGGTAATACTATTCGCATGAGGTGTGAAAATTTGTATTGTAGCGTTGTCAACGTGCACGCGATATTACCATTTGTATCCTGGACATGTGACAGAAAAACGACACTGAGTTATTAATGTAGCCCTGGGAGCTATGCACACATTTGTAAACACATCTTAAGTACAAAGAGTTTGAGTGATTAATATGTTGACAAGCCTAACAGGAACCCATGAAACGCGATTCTTAAGTGCCGCAAGTGCCTTAAGAGAGGGGCCAAGTAAAAGATTGTACATGGGTCAAATTTTTAAAATTGATCCAATATGTTGAAAAGTATACCAATTATGGTGTCAACCATAAGGATTCAGGAAAGATGGTTATCGTTTGTAATATGACCAGCCTAACGTTCAGAGTTAGAGGCTAAAAAACAGCAAAATCAATAAAAAAGGGTCAATTTCAGTGTACAGGGTCAAATTTTAAAAGTGCTCCGATTGGATAAAATTAATGTGCAAATTATGGTGGAGCTAATCGGATTAAAATAAAGGGATAGTTTTAAGGTATCAATGTTGCCTAAGAAAGTAGGGGGGAACAAGACAAGCACCATTGAATGCAAGGACATGACCTTCTGTGCCCCCACATCGGAAACTAAGCATTTTAAGACAGTTAAAAACTATCTCTTATTTTTAACCCTATATGAACCCAAATAATTTTCACCCCATTTGTTTATCCAAATCGGACACAACTTGAAAATTGACCCCTGTACAACTGAAATTGACCCTATTATTGATTTTTGTTGTTTTAGCCTAAACTCTGAAACTTTAGCATGTACATATGACAAAACTATACATTCTTATCATTATGGTGAGACACATAGACGTTTGTGCTTTTCAACATGAGTGGATCAATTTAAAAATTTGACCCTTGTACAAACTTGGTTTGGCCCCCTCTCCTAAGGACCACTTGCGGCAGTTAAGAATCGCGTTCAGGAGTTCTGTCCGTCTGTCTACTATTTAATCACTCAAACCTTTGTATGTGAGATGGGTTACAAAATGGGTGCTAGTCTCTGGGGTTAATGGATTTTAACCATGCAAACTCACCATTACTTACGTAAAATATCTGAAACTACCACCAACAAATTAAAGGTTTTAGCGGTACTTGGAGGTATTCCAGCATAAACGGTGAACTTCCAAACCGCATTTCTTCCGCACGACTAGCAAAAAAGCGACGCCCATCTTGTTTACGAGGTCAAATGTCAGCGAGAACATGGTATTTAAAATGGCCTAAACTGGATGGAAACAACTTCAAACTTAGTTTAAAAGTCAGAGGCAAATACCAAAGTTAACTAAACAATAACACCTTTTCCACCGGTGAAATCCATCAGGTAAGCACTGCATTCGCTGTTTTTTTGTTCTCAATCACAGCGGAAAAAAACAAAAAAAAAAAAAAAAAAAAAAAAAAAAAAAAAAACAGAAATTCTTTCACTTGATCATGATTTTGAAGCAAACAAAAAAAAAACGACCTTCGCCCCCTAACGCACATTTTTTACAACATTCATTGGACTATTTCACACTGAATCGTACTTTTCATACCAGGTTTTGAGTCACATAATTTCACCGGCGATTTAGAAAGCCGCGCCGATTTCGCTTTTTGGCGCATGGACAGCACGCTTTGGTTCCCTGTTTTCTGCGCCCGCAATCATTGATACAAGCACAATTCAAGTCAGTTTGACACGTTTAACTATTTAAACGCTAAAAAATATTCACAAATCAATCACATTCCAGAAAATAAATAATTAATTTGTAGGGTTTAGTTCGTCGAACATAAGGGTGGTGTGTGGTGGTGTGTGTGTGTGTGTGTGGGGGGGGGGGGGTAGGTGTAGTTAGTATTTATTTTTCTTATTATCTTTCTTTCTCTGTCCCTCTTCCCCCTAAATTATTTTTGTTTCTAAGATAATAAGGCTTTTCCTTTCCTTGACTTCTTCAGATCATATTCTCATTCTTCATAGGCCTCTCCAGTAAAGTGAAAAGAAAATTGTTCCCCTTCTCTTTCTTTTCCCTTCCCATTTAGGGCATTTTCTCCAATTATTATTCGATTGAGGAGAATGGGACGTCACTGTTTATTACTACAAAAAAGGTCCAATGGATGATGATGATTTTTTATCAGTACTATCAAAATATTTTAAAAAACAGGCTTACAGCATGAGATTAAAAAGACAAGAAGAGCAATGTACAAATTAAGTTAAAAATAAATATAACAAGAAAAATTAACAATCAGAAAAAGGAAAACATGTTGATAAAAACAAGGATAGCGCATGAAAGACAACAAAATGAATAGCGTATTCCAATGATGTCCTTGGTTTCAACTAAGTAAAGGATGGATCAAAGTAGGCAAAAAAGGGACTGGAATCCGAAGGACTGCGAGCAAATGAAAAAGACCACAAAAGTTAGAGGAATAAATTGGCCACAAAAAGGATCATTGAAAATGCCAGTGCAAGATAATTTCGTATTGCACTTTTGAACCCTTGCAACTAGTTATACACGTGATCTGTCAGGAAGCTTTTGTTCCATTCTCTAATGCCGTAAAAGTTAAAAGTACTATCGCACAGAGCGCTTGATTTTTGGGAAATAAAATAAAAGCACTCGGACCCCTAGCCCCTAGTATTATGGATGTTTTTAATCATGTATTTTCTAATTCTCGCTCTCGCCCACTCGTCCCTCCCCAACAGCTCTTTTTGTACTTTCCTCATCCTCTCAATCCATGTTTCTCTTTGCCCTTTCTAACATTCTCTCTTATTTTTTTTTGTTAAAAAGGCATTTGACAAATTATAAGTTAAACGTAATTTTGCAAAAACTATGCTCTGTATTTTACATTTTTAGGTGTTAAGAATAAGAAATGCAAATGCTTTTTCTCCACTAGGTTTGCCAAGCTATGAGGTTGCAATTCATTGTAAATTAGTCTAAATAAATAATGTTGTCATGGTGCAAAATAAGGTCACAACACCTAAAAGAGAGGTTTATTTTAAGAAAAAAAAAATTGCCCAGAAAGAAAAAAAGTAGATTTTTTAAAAGGTCTAAATCCCGGGAACAGGACAGGGTGATCTGTCAAAAGACTTACACCAGTTTTGTTGATTTTTCTACAGCAGTGAAAAAATTACCATTTTTAAGATACCGACGCTCACATATAAAGCTAGATTATTTCACCTACTAGAGAAATTTTGAATTTTGATTTGTGAAAATTGCAATTGCGAAGTTATGCTAACGTAAAGATAGGTACCCATTTTCACTCTCTCCACGGAATCACTGTTGAATTTGGCCAAAGGGACTTAGGATGAGTCTACACAAGACATAAGGGGACATTCTGTGCTTCCTTTGATACCTGTGAGAGCAGATAAACCTTCATCAAGAAAGGTCAAACTAATTTCATTATGCTGAAATCAAACCAAATCATGGGGAATCTTGCACCCAAATTTGAAGATTACTTCAACCAAATGTGCGAAATTGTTGACCATTATCTTCACGGAAAACTGGAAGGCAAATATTTAGGCAATCCTTTGCAATACAGCCGGCTTGACCCATTTTCCCGCGACTCCTTCATAACCTGATGGGGGAAGGGGGTTACTTGGGGAATCAATATTTTGGACTCATTTACAGACATTCAACGGCCATCTGCCTTTCCCTTTGAATCACAATTTTCATCTCACTTCCCTCTCTTCTCTACTCCTTTCTGCTGTCCTTTTCTCCACTTCCTGTTTTACTGCTAGGTTAATTTTTGTTTTGTAAGGCTCATATGGAGGGGACAGTGCCTCGATCCTCACCCTCCTTCCCTAGGCCTGTTACACCTACTGTCATAAATATTGTTAGAAACGATTATCAAATAAAGGGTTACTGATTATTAAATGGTTACTTTAGAACAAATACAAAGTTTAAGATTTAGATGACAGTAAAACAATGGCTTTTGTGCTGTGGACGTGAAGCAGTGTACCACCGTGGGTCAAATGCGTTTTTGGCGGCTTCCGTCATTACCATACTCAATATGCGAAGAAAAGGTAAACTGAGATTTCTTTGACCAATGATGGTTAGAGTATAAGGAAGACTATTGTTTTGGTATAAAAAAAACAATTTTAAAACTGTTAAATATTTGGTATAATTTTTGAAATCGAGTGTAAATCACTTTTGTAACTCACCCTGTATATGATTATCGTAATCTATTTTCACCAATGTGGTCTCTCATCAAGAGCCCTTCAAAGGATTATATAATTTGACCATATTGAAGTTAAAGACACTATCAGTTTGATTGGCTAAATCAGAAAATTGAAAAAAAATCATCAAAAAATCAGATTTTTGCAGGTATGGAAACAAGATAAGGTATCCGCCAACATACCCGCAAATGAATAAGACCAGAAGCAACCTAATAATAAGGAAAAACGGAATGATTGTAGTTCATTACGTCCGTTCGGAGGACACTTTACTACAAAACGTTAATGAAGGGAGAATGGGTATCTTGGAAACCACTGCCGTTTCTCCTTCTGTCAACTCAATTTCTACAGATGGAAAAGGTAACTCTCTGTGAGGATTTACAGACTAGCCTTCCTTACACTTTGGCTTATTCCTGCAAATTTCCAAATATTTTTCAAATCACTGTAGGTCTTTAACAAAAAATCAGGGTTGTCATAGCTAATTCTTGGAGAATGTGAGACAAAAATGTGTCATATCAGTTACACACTAATTTGGCATGACTCCTCCATTGATAAGTTAATGGAATTATGATAATGTACATAAGGAGGAGCTTCATGCATCGCAGGAATAAACTTAAGTCCCAACTGAAGAAATGACCATGTCTAAAAGTCAAAGGTTCCGTTAAAATCATCCCAAATGCCTTCAGATTCCCATAATTCCTAATTTTATATTGTTCTAGCACTCACACCTGCCCTGGCATGTCATTTGTAGGCAATGCGGGCCGTACTACTACTTAAATGTCCGATGAAGGTGACATCAAAGTTTGTAGCCTCGCCTTAGTTCCTTCAAACATACAACATATAAATTTATAGCACCAAATACTGATCCCTCTAATCAAAACCGTCGACAGAAGTAAGTGCATTTTCCACTCACAATGCGAAAGGCAGTACCTACCCCCAATAGGTGCATACTTACACATTTGTACTTTCAGTTCCGATACAAAAAAACAACAACTTATCCTTCAGTAATATCTAAAATGTTCTGTTATAAATCATCCCCAAATGCCTTCAGATTCCCATAGTTTATATTTTATTTACCCCTCTCTCCGAACACACTCATTATGTTTCCTCAATATCATACCCCCCATTTATGAACATGGTATATTCCATAATGGGAAGTTTGTAGATGTACTTAATTTCTTGAAATAACTTGCCTCTATCGGCCTGGAAAAGACTTCAACATACAACATATAAATTTATAGCACCAAATACTGATCCCTCTAACCAAAACCATCGACAGAAGTAAGTTCATTTTCCACTCACAATGCAAAAGGCAGTACCTACCCCCAATATGTGCATACTTACACATTTGTACATTTGCCCGCACATTTTTGGACCCTCAAAAGTAGACCAATTTTATTAAATACAGACTCGCGTCTGATAATAAATATGAGTCCAACTTACCTAGAATCACATAGACATGATACCACATAATCCAAATGCATCCTTAGAATATTTTTTTTTTGATGCTCAATATTATGAAAATCTAGAAAAATCGGAAATTTTGCACGCAGTTTCAGAAGTTCCTGTGTTATTATTGACATGAGAACAAAGGAAGATGTCAAGGAGTATTTTCTCACCCCAATCAAAATTGGATTGAATGGGAGGTCAATCATGTTGTTTATGTATTGGTGTGCAAAAGTGCACACACAATTATATTTATTGCATAATAATAAGCCATGACACAACATACCTAAGCTGTGTTTGAAAACAGAAAAAAACATACATTCAGTTAGTGTCCTTGTTGAGTCTGGTGGAGAGACAGACTCCAGACTTCAGCATTGCATGGGAGTATAAAGGTCACGCAATGCCATATTTATGGGCAAGGAAAAAATATAATTTCTTTTAGAATATTAGAAAATAGATTTGTTAGTAAAGATCCCTCCTACTTCAGTATAAGCACAGTTTAAATAAAGTTTTTGCAAAAAATTTGTTTGCTAAGTTCTAATTTCTAGATAGGAAGTTTGTCTATTCGCAATGCAAAAAGTATGAGCCCACCATAATTCATCTCCCAGGGTCTTCCCCCTGGTTCTGACAGGGGGTGGGGATGTAAAGGTAACACATTTCTCATAAAGGTTAACATTTTGGGCCATCTTGGTGGATGCTAACATTTGACCCTTTACCTTTGACCTTGACTTTATTGTCCCCCGCCTATAAGATTGTCCGCCCGGTCCCGCCCTCCCGCCGACAAAGTTCGGAGGGACTATAAATGGGCTCCGTCCACATGTCCATCCATATGTCTGTATGTCCGTATGTCTGTGAGAAAAATGTTAACCCTGGAATTCTGTGAAAAAATGTTAAGCAGGGTCGTGGAAGTGCATTTGCGGCATATCTTTTTTGTCTGGATGAGCTATGTATATAGGCCGGCAAAGCTTGGGTATATTTATTGAGAGGAAACCCGTCGCCTACTACCATGTCCATTCATTTCTTCCCGCCAGGGTCCTCCCCTGGCTGTCAGGGGTAGTGGGAAAAGGTCCAGGGAAAAGGGTCAATATTGGGCCAAAAATGTCAACATTAACGATTTATCTGGAGTTGGGCCATAAGGGCTATGACGATGTAATTGGTGGAAAGAAGAGTGTTGAAGAGTTCTTGACCGCTCTTAGATTTTGGTCGTAAACTATGCTAATTAAGTATCTAATTTGTGCATAATTTTAAGACATTTCCACACAAGGCTGGTAGACGAGTAATCTTCTGAGTTCTGTAAGGCATATAATGATGTAACTTGGTGAAGGAAGTGGTTGAAGATTTCCCGACCTGATTAGATTTTGGGGCCTATTTTGGGGCAATTGCATATGCAAATGACTCATTAATATGCAATAATGATTGGCGTAATCGGTATATTTTTAAAACGGTGCATCGCTACAGCGCAAATTTCCTGCACTGGCTGAAACGGCCTATCAAGGTGCGCATCTTCTTTGCCATTTGATAGTGTGTGGCTATATGTGGCTTTAGGTATGCAAATTAGCTAATAAATATGCCTAATTGCTATATCGCTAAAACTACCATCGGATATACCAAATTCCTTCGCTAGGTGGAATTAAAACCAGGTCTACTACAGTCTTTTGGTGTGTGATCGTCATTGGTATCAAGTGCTTGTTGCCAATAAAGGGGCATTTCTTAATGCCATTGATCTAATTAAATATGCATAATTGGCTGTATCGCTGAAACGGTACTTGATAAGCAAGGGGGAGAGTTGGGGTGGGTCGGGGGACAAAGGGGGGGGGGGGGGGGGGGAAAGGGTTGGGTGTCTGTCGATCGGGGAAGGGGTGGGTGGTCTCGGGGAAGGGGTGGGTGGGTGCTTCTCTCGGGTAAGGGTGGAGTAACCTGGGTGAGGGGTGGGTGGGGTGTTGCGGGGTGTCGGGGATGGAGATGGGTGGGAGTGTCTTGGATGAGTGAAGGGGTGAAGTGTCCTAGGGGAGTGAGAGGGGTGGAGTGTCGTCTCGTGGAGGTCTCTTTGAGGGGGGAGTGGTTGGGAGGTGGGATGGGTGAATTTCTTCTTGGGGAGTATTCTTTGTTCCTTTTCTTGTTCTTTGGTCTTGTCCTCTTATTTATGGGGATTTCATTTCCCATGTCGGTTCTTTTGGGTGAGCAACGAAAGACGAAAAGGGTAGGGTAAAGGGAGAAAGTAAGGTAGTAGTGGCAAGGGTATGAATAACGGGGGTAGAAGTGAAGGAAAGAAGGGAGGGGAGTGGGTCTCGTTTGTAGGTTTTTCCTTTCCTTGAAAGAGGGATGTAAGGCGCGGAGGTTATGGGGGAAAAGAGGTGTGGAGGAAGAAGTGAGAAAAATTCGTTCTTAT
This sequence comes from Ophioderma brevispina, assembly GCA_023653785.1. Lineage (NCBI taxonomy): Eukaryota > Metazoa > Echinodermata > Ophiuroidea > Amphilepidida > Ophiodermatidae > Ophioderma > Ophioderma brevispina. The sequence goes on from JAMKCH010068807.1 coordinate 15,807, forward strand.
CTTTTATTTTCTTGACTTGATATGGTCTGGTGGTACATGAGTATACGTTGGGTATTTGGACTTCTTAGTTTTTTCCCAATCTTGTTGGAATTTGTTTTTGAATTGTTCGGTAGAAGGTCCGAAGTGTAGTCTTGGTTTTGAATGGTGTCAGTGATCAGTCCCGGGTTTGTTATTGTTTTGGTTATGTGGTAGCATTACCGTTGTTTTGTCTTTTCTTTCATTTTATTTAGTATAACATTAAAAAAAAACTTTTTCATATTTTATCCAGTTCTAACATTGCATTTGTCACTTAGTGATCGTGATATTCGGCGGGGACATAATTTATGCATCGCGTAACTCCGAGTTCGCATGTTTTTAATGTTGCAGTTCTTGACGAGTTATCATTTTTAGAGTTATGTAAATGAGTTTCATTGATGATATGGTTTTAAAAAAATGTTATTTCTGGTGAGTTATGGATGCTTCTTGTACAAGTTTATTTTCGTAGAGTTATTTTTGGTGAGGTAGGGATGTTGTTCGTCAACACGTTGTTTAAAAGATTGTATTTTTGGCGAGTTTTTTAATTTCATTGATAATGCTTTTTTTTGCTTTTTGTTTGTCCGTATTATGGTATTGATGATTGTTTTTTTTATAGCATTTTTGATGAGTTTGGATGAGGTTTCTCACGGTAGTTGTTAAAAGCTATTTTTTTAGATTGTGGATTAATTTAGGCAGAAATGGTGCCAATAGATTTTGGTGTTTGCAAGACATTGCCAACTGGTATCAAGGTTCATGTGTGTACTCTGCGTGGGCTGATAACTTGTAGGGCATTGTTTGAATCTACCAGTTTCTTTTGTCGCTAATGCTACAAAAACGATCACCAGCCCTTGAATATTTTATTAATCTTGCCTCCCTGCGATGGCAGCGAATGCAGTTGTTGGGAAAAAACCCCATGCGCCGCTTGCTGGACTCGAACCAGGCACTGGTTCACCAGACTTGGTCAGTATAATTCCACTGACCCAAGGCATTCAAGGTGTACAAGATTAGGGTCAGCTAAAGTTAAAAGGTAATTCTGTATGTCATCCTCCCTTCTGAAGTGGTACATAGTACTGTATCGTGGTGGGTCCCGTGACTCATGGGTCGAGAACCATGTTTAACCAATGCCCCGTATGTTTGTACAAAACTTAAACATATGCACTTTGCAGGAGTAGTTCTAAGTGAAGGATAAGTTAGATCAATACATTTTTTTGTCCCCACCTCCGAACGAGTTCCAACGGGGACTATGAAATGGAGGCGCGTCCGTTCGTCCTATCATGTCCGTGATAAAAATTAACCCACCTTGTATATAACGATTTATCTGGAGTTCGTAAGGTGTCGACAATGATGTAATCTTTGTGGAAAGAAGCGGGTTGATGAGTTCTTTCTCTTCGCGACCTGATTAAATTTTGGGGGCGGAAATATTGCTAATTAAGTCTCTAATTTGCATAATTTACCAGAATTTTGCTGCCAGCCTGTGTGCAAGTTTTCGGGAGTTCGTAAGGCGTAAATGATGTAACTTGATGTAAGGAAGCGGGCTGAAGAATTTTTCGACCTGAGTAGATTTTGGACGTATTTCGGGGACAAATTGAGTTAGGCAAATGAGCTAATTAATTTGTCAAATTAGTGATCATTGTCATTGCTATATTTTTGAAGTGGTACATCGGATAAAGGGGGGGAACTCAAAATTCCTGCGGTCTACATGAAATCCTATCATGGGGCACATTCTTTTTTGCACTTCGAAAGTATGTGAATTTATTCGGCTTAGGTATGCATATGAATCTAATTAATATGCGTAATTGCTGTATCTCTGAAATGGTACGGTCAGATGTAAAAATTCCTTCGCTACATGAGCACACTATGTCCTAGGGGAGGTGGTGCGGTGTGGTTAGGGGTGTGGTGGTGTTGGGGAGGGGGTGGGGTTGGTGTTTGGGGGGGGGGTTGGGTATTGCGGTGTGTTGGGAAGGGGGTGGGGTGGTTGCCGGGGTGTTGGGGAAGGGGGTGGGGTGTTGCGGGTATATGGATGGGGTGGGTGTTGTCGGTTGCTGGTGTGGGATGGGGTGGGTGTTGCGGGGTGTTTTGGGGAGGGGTGGGGGTGTTGGCGAGTAGTTGGGGAGGGGGTGGGTGTTGCGGGTGTTGGGGAACGGGGTGGGGTTTGGTGGGGATGTTAGTGATCCGCGGACTCTGTCGGGTCGGATTCTAGCGGGGACATATTTTACGCATCGCGTAAATCGAAGTTCGCCCGCCTTGTCCAAATGAAATAATAAAAAATGAAGAAAACATCAATGTTAAATAGGAATCCCCCATTGAATTACGCGCTGTGGTAAGTAGTGTCCGTATGGACGAAGAAACTATCTGAATTTTCCTGTTATTAGGTTCCCATTTTTTTTTATGTCGGCTTTGGGCATGAAATTGCCAATGTTGCAGTCTATAGGGTTTGGTCATAATCCCTTGGACATGATATACGTGCATGTATCTCTTTGCATGAACGGTGCTTACCTGCATCCAACAGGGCGTTGTCTATCATACCTCTATGGTTGTATTGACGGGAAGCAAGTCATACATAGTTACATGTCCAAGGGCTTTTGACAAATGCTAATAGCCTGTCTGAACACATTTTGTGTATTATTACGATAGACTGATATGTTATGCTCTTGTTTCCCATTTTCAGGCAGACATGGTGGAGTGTGACATGCAAAAAGAAACTGCGAAGTAGTTCATTGGGATGTAAACCAGTATACCCACCAAATCATTAAAGCACTGTGTACATGTAGCTATATTTTTATCTGTAAAAAGCTAAAACATCAGTATGGCAGTATCTATTGCACGTTGTTTAGTGCAACTAGAATGCAAATACTGTGGGAGATACTACGTTGATTTCTCTGCATTCCGAGCACATGTCAACTTGCATGAGAAGAAATATTTCCACCACTGGTTGACAAGAAAGAGAACTCATCGGATATATATCGATGCTAAAGGTCATTTGGCAACTGTAAAATACAGCTTGCTGCTACAAAATGCTGCGGCCATTATGGAGTCAAGAAAGATCAAGAAAGAAGAAGAACAGCTTAAGCCACATAAATGCCAGTTTTGTGATAAACGTTACAAAAGACATCCGCACTTACGACGACACGAACAGACCCATTCTGGTCTGAAACTGCACAAGTGTAGATTTTGCGAAATGAGTTTCAATTACAGCTTCAGCTTGACCGCTCATGAACGTATCCATACAGGAGAAAGACCCTTCAAATGTCAGCATTGTGGAAAAGCATTTACACAACGTTCTAACCTTAAAATACATGAAAGAATCCACACAGGGCTAAAGCCATATATATGCAGTGAATGTGGGCGGAGTTTCAAATGTCGTGCTGAGCTCAGCGTTCACGAACGCTACCACACGGGTGAGCGATCTCACGTGTGTTGGCAGTGTGGACAGGGGTTTGTGCAAAAAGGTGCACTCCGTCTGCATGAACGAATCCACACAGGAGAAAAGCCATATTCCTGCAAATTTTGTGACATGAGCTTTAGAGGGCGTACTCAGCTCCGCGTGCATACTCGTAAGCATACGGGTGAAAAACCTTACAAATGCTCTTTCTGCCCGCGGAGTTTTAAACAGAGAACGGTGCTTGTAAATCATGAATTAAAAATACATCTGGGCTCTAAACCACACCAATGCAACTTATGCGGGGAGCGTTTTCAATTCTTAGGAGACCTGAAGAGCCATGAGAGACTGCACAATGTGGAACAGGCCTATGAATGCGAGCAGTGCAAAGCCAGATTTACAACATTTGATGCTCTGAAAAGCCACGAGGCAACTCATAAAAAGGGTGCAGTTACATGCATTTTATGTAATAAACATTTTGCAAGTAAAACAACACTTAGAACTCATATCAGGACTCATACAGGTGAAAAACCATATGCTTGTAAATTTTGTAACAAGACCTTCCG
>JAMKCH010068809.1:0-22252 GCA_023653785.1 Ophioderma brevispina
AACCTACTTACCCCCCTTAAGATGTGGGGAAGTATTTATTTTTTGGTTTGTGGGAAGCGTGTGTGTGATGTGGAATATTTGAAGCAACAATAAAAAAATCGGGTGGTTAATGTTTTCAGGGGGGGGGGGGGGTTAGTAAGTCCGTTTTAAATTATGTATATGAAGAAAATGATGAATTAAAAAAAAAAAACCCCCTTAAGCTGTGGGGAAATATTTATTTTTTGTTTGTGGGCAGAGGGTGTGTGCTGGAATATTGAAGCAAAAATAAAAAATATCCGTGGTGTGGTGACTTTTTTCTGGGAGGGGGGGGGGGTTAGTAAATCCCTTTTAAATTAGGTCATATGAAGGAAAAAATGATGATTCCAAACCTATTACCCCTTAAGCTATGTGGGGAAAGTATGTATTTTTGTTTGGTGGGAGAGTGGCTTGTGCTGGGGAATATTTGAAGCAAAATTAAAAAACTATCGGGTGGGGTTTACTTTTTTCGGGGGGGGGGGGGGGGTTTTTACGTTGTAAGAGACTTCCCTAAATTATGTCATATGAAGAAAATGACTGATTCAAAACAGTTTTTTAAAAAAACCCCCTTAAGCTGTGGGGAAGTATTTATTTTTTGTTTGTGGGAAGCGTGTGGTGTGGGGAATATGTGAAAGCAAAAATAAAAAATATCGTGTGGTTTATTTTTTTCCGGGGGGGGGTTCGTAAGTCCTTAAATTATGGTCATATGAGAAAAAATGAACTGATTACCAACTAATTCCCCCCTGAGCTGTGGGGAAGTTTTATTTTTTGTTTGTGGGGAGGGTGGTGTGCGGGGGAATACTTTGAAGCAAAAATAAAAAATATAGTGTGGTATCTTTTTGCTAGGAGTCATTGAAAAAACGTTGGCGAATGTCCGTTAGGCGAATTTCCGTCTAGCCGACTTAATAATATCCAATATCCAGTATCCTGCTAACTTTACGTGCTATGGTTTTAAAGGGATTTTGAAAGTGGACTCAATAGAATGAGTTTGTAAACACAAATGAGTTGAGATATAACCTAACAGTGCAATGTGAATTGGAAAGGATACTCATATGAAACGAAAAGATGAACGAATGAATTATATAAGGTAATGCTTTCTGTTGATGTTTTTATAACTAGTGATGTCAATTTATATCTGGAATTGTATGGCATATGTATAGTCTTGTTAGGATGTATACTGTGTCTATGTTGTGGAAAGTTTTGTGGTTTAAAGCACGGGAAGATTTCATTCCTCATTGATTTAACATAGCCAAGAGTTTCCAATTCTTGTAAACTCTTTTGTTAGGTGTGGAGGTGTTACGAGAGTAAATTAAAATCTTAATGAACTATTCCTGGCCTAGATATTAGATTTAATATTAATGAGCGGCTATAGGGATAAATGGTTTATCACAATAATTAAACTGACAAAGAGAAGACATGGTCCTACCGCTCCTGACAGTGTTAACATGGGATTGACGCCCTCGCCGGTTCAAGCCAGGGACACGACCCTTGACCTCTGAAGGAGGACATTTTGATTTTCTTGCGGACCATGGGTCGGCAAGGCAGAACAGCTTTGGGGAGCGTTGCGACAACACGGGTGGATTCCATCTCTCCCATCCTTTTTAATTGAAACTTGGGACTGATTTAATGCACGATTACACGTGGCGAGACTTGTTTACTTTGGCGTGTCTTTTGTCGCGTTTACCAGTGCATAAACTTCACATGGACTGTGGTGGAATTCAACTACCAGAACTGTCGTTTTTCAACTCATATTCGATTTACCAGCATGGTATTTACTTCTGTAGTAAATTATCATAAGCGGACTGAATATCGGCCCGGTTGTAACGACACATTTTTGGAGCATTCATAAACTTATTGGAAAATCAGTTTAATATTCAACCTCCAGTTGGGGAAGTAATGTCAAGCTACTGTTAACGCTAGTCATGCACCTGAATTTAGCATATGATATTTGTAGTGTACTCGCCTGTCCGCAGTAAATTGCGACGTCCACGTTGGGACTGCAACATCCTCAGAACTTAAGATCTTTATAACAATGTATGGGACCAGACGCGTTAAGATGGTCTCATTTTAGTTAATAGTCTGCCTCTCGTTAGCGACTTTAAATTAATATGTTGTTCTAAATGTAGGTTCTGTCTTGTCTGACTCGTCTTTTGAATGGTAATAAATACAAAGTTCACTAATTAAAGCCATGGCAAGTGCCAAACTAAACTAAGTTTGTTAGCTTTGAAGTCTTTTTAGTGTGGTTTCCCTACCACCTTGAGTGGAACCTGGGAAGGGGTTTTTCAGACCTGTACAAAAAGGAACAACAAAAACAGATTACTGCACGCACGAAGGGATTTCACAAAATTCCAAATTCAGAGTAAATGAGGGAAAATCCCCAAAATTATGATGATTTTGAGTTTCGACTGACTTGTCGCATAGCCAACATTTCGTGTCAATTCTGCGTTTTGTTACAAATACAAACGAATTACTGTACCTGAAGAAATGAGGTACTAGTATAATCAGATAATTCTAAATTGACTCAAATCACTAGGAGATATGATATTTCGTTGCATTTGCACATGTATAATTCTAAAAACTGACTAAACCTAATTTGATTACTTTCTTATTTGAAAATTATATCTTCAAAGATAAAACAGCATACTAAAGACTTTTTTTATGCTAAACAATGAGCTAAGCTAAATATGTTTAGTTTTAAACATGTTGAACTAAATGAAAGTAAGTGTGACAAATTGCATTGCTAAACAGGCTTTACAATACACATCAGATGTATATTTTTCCTAAATAAGTGAAAAAACAAACTTATCATTCTTCAAGATTATGTCTTGTTTCTTATTTTGGCTAGAAGACCCCACCAATACGGTATTATACAAATCGAGATACTTAGAAGTATGTTTCCTTCAATTCTGCCATTATAAAAGGAACCGGCAAACCATTTCTTATAGGTTACATATTGACCGGTATCATTGTATAGGTTTTCCATTATTTCGCCCTTGTGTACTTGATTTTAATAAAACAACACAAATGGGAATTCGTCCGGTAAAATCGAATCGCTGAAAGGGCAACCAATGTCATTATTCTGAGATCACAATGTGTCATTATATTCAACATTTGCGTACATTAATTTTCGTTTTCGTTCATTGCTCGTCCTAATTCGCCGGTCAATATCATACCGCTATTAGAAAGCACTTCCGACGTTTTTCATGATATTCATTATCTTTTCCTTCAATTTAAGTTGCGCTTTGGCCTATTTTAACAACATTCATATGAATTCTGTAGGGGATAGTTCTGAAAGTTTTTCTCCAATTATGTTCAAAACATACACATTTCTGCTCGTGTCTTTTTGGCCTTATTACTAATTTTGCCCATTTGTGTGTTAATAAGAAAAAAAAAACAATTGTCAATCGATATAAAAATATGCAATGTTTTTCCTTTGTTTGAACTTTCATTTTGTCCGATTCCTTGACATTTCTGGTTTTTACAATTAAAGCCCTTCAGTTTCTTTAAGAATGGTAAACAAATCTCTGCAAGACCGGTTTGAATGTTATAGGGGTCGTTTTTTCACAAGAACAGTAATCAGTTGTTAATGACTTAACACTATAGCATTTAGAACAAATGATGCATTTGGAATTCATAAAAATGACTGATTGTGGGTTAAATCAATGGCGGGCTTCAGCATATAAATATACCCTATCCCTTATATACCACGGTTTACTAGTTTCAAATATATGCATGCATGGGGGTGGCAACGCACACTGCAAAAATGTATTTTTTCGGTCCCCCGTAATAGTTTAAAATAACTCGTCCTGCGAGAAGACAATTACTGTAAAGTGACGTGCAAAAGCCTCAAGATTCGTAGATTAAGACACTAAAGAGTCAAATGCCTGTTTTACATGTTTTGGCATATCGCCAAAACATTTGTTGTTTGGAAGTTCGTTTTTTTGGTCATTACGGGCATTTTTCCGGCAGCAAATTTGTCGGTAAAAATGCGTGAATTGCCATAATATGAGAATTCACTGGGCTTTGCCAGTAAAATCCCAGCATTTTTACCGTAGTTTTCACAATTACGATGCCGTAAATTAACGGTCTTTTTTTGAGTACACCCGCACACTTCTTTCACGGACCAACGATTAACTAGGGCCTTATATATTGCCTTTAAAAAAAAACCTGAATATCACAAAACGATAACATATTCCTAACCACCCACGGTACGAACTCCCTTCCATAAAAACAGCATAAACATTAACCATATTTGTCCCTTCAAAACAATAGCAATTCCTTCATATTCATTTCGTACGTACTTGTTAAAACGAAGCACACACACCAGCTTATATTCTACCCAACAGACGCGCACACACAGCACCTATTCACCTATACCCAACACGACATGCCCAATGTAAAGGCTGCCTGGGCCGCACTTTTATTGAGGGCTAACAAAATTTGTATACGAGGGGGGGTACGGAAGGTGAAACTGGAGGGCGCTAAAACATCCATTCCAGATGCGAAGGGTAGAAGAGAAATTAGGCCCCACCCCTGCCAAGAAGCTTGCTCCAGCATTAAATGCCTCCTGACGGCTTATCACAGATTCTTCGACAACTCGACGGCGATCTTATACTTTTACATCCTCAGAATCACTCCATTAGACACCCGTCGTAGTATAACGAGCATGCAAGAGCATAGCTGCCAAGTCTCTAATGTGAGCACGCTCTGCCCAGACAGAAGACCAGCTAATCCAGAGAGAGTTTCTACGCATTCCAACTCATGAACAGTCTCGTAAGGGTTTAAGAGAAGCCGCCTTGTGTAAAGAACCTATTGCTATCAACCAACAACATCTATTGGTATTTGGATCTGGTGACCTCTCGACAAACAATGGAAGATACTCCTCTGGGCTGAATAGCAGATTGAAAAGCCGAGTTAGGCCGATCTAAGGTTTCCTTTCAGAAGTTGGTCCTACCTGAAGCAGATCAGGACACTACTGCGTTTGGTTGAGGCATCCCATTGTATCTTGAAACTATATTTTTTTTTTTTTATGAAAGCTTATCAACTCTTTATCTTCACTTTTTCCTCTCACCATGTCCCGGTAGCATTGGGATGTCCTCTTCCCTGTTTGTCTATCACTATTTCCATCTGTTCTAATTGACCCCTGCTTTTCACTAATCCACCCTTTTCTATACTGAGGCATTTCCACGTAAATCACATAAAACCATTCCACAGTGTCCTAAAAGGATACAGATTCCGGCAATTACGCTTAACTAAGGTCCGCTTAAGCACACCGTTTTCGTATGTTCCACCCCTGGTCGCTCAGGGGCAAACCATGTGACCATGACGTAGTGCTAGGCTGCCGTGATTAAAATTGGATATCAACCCTTAAAATGAGGCAGCAGATATATTTGGCAATTAATTCATTTAGTATCCTTCAGATGATGACAAAATATCAATTGAAATCAGTTTTAACACAGTACAATTTAGGATATTCTCCCAGGCGCTAATTTGGAAGCATGTTTTGGGGGACATAGAGGTTACCGATACCGCCATACGATACAATTAACACTGTATAATGTTGTTGAGTCAATGTCACTGTCCTGACTTGTCCGATAAAGGTACTAAATACAAAGTTCACTAATTAAAGCCATGGCAAGTGCCAAACTAAACTAAGTTTGTTAGCTTTGAAGTCTTTTTAGTGTGGTTTCCCTACCACCTTGAGTGGAACCTGGGAAGGGGTTTTTCAGACCTGTACAAAAAGGAACAACAAAAACAGATTACTGCACGCACGAAGGGATTTCACAAATTCCAAATTCAGAGTAAATGAGGGAAAATCCCCAAAATTATGATGATTTTGAGTTTCGACTGACTTGTCGCATAGCCAACATTTCGTGTCAATTCTGCGTTTTGTTACAAATACAAACGAATTACTGTACCTGAAGAAATGAGGTACTAGTATAATCAGATAATTCTAAATTGACTCAAATCACTAGGAGATATGATATTTCGTTGCATTTGCACATGTATAATTCTAAAAACTGACTAAACCTAATTTGATTACTTTCTTATTTGAAAATTATATCTTCAAAGATAAAACAGCATACTAAAGACTTTTTTTATGCTAAACAATGAGCTAAGCTAAATATGTTTAGTTTTAAAACATGTTGAACTAAATGAAAGTAAGAATGTGAAAAATTGCCATTGCTAAACATGGTATTTACAATTACACGAATCAAGATGTTATATCTCTCCTAAATAAGTGAAAAAACAAAACTTAAATTCTTCATATTATGTCTTTGTTTCTTAATTTTTTTGCTAGAAAAGTCACACCAATACGGTTATTTATACAAATCGAAAATATTAGAAGATGTTCTTCAATGTATGCACATTATAAAAGGAAACGGCAAACCATTTCTTATATGTTACTATTTTAACGGTATCATTTTGTATAGGTTTTCCCAGTCGAATTCAAATTATCAACAAATTTACAAGTTTTTTTTAAAAAAAACCCACAAATGGGAAGTCGTCCGGTAAAATCTGAATCGCTGAAAGGGCAAACCAATCTCATTATTCTGATATTCACATTCGTGTCATCGTATTTCAACTGTGCGTCATTAATTTTCGTTTCTTCAATTTGCTCGTTCTAATTCGCCTTGTCAATATCATACCGGCGTATTAGAAAGCAAGTCGACGTTTTTCATTGAGTATTCCATCTTTTCCTTTCATTTTAAGTTTGCGTTTTATAGGCCTTATATAACACATTAAATATTGATTCGTAGGGGATGGATAGTTCTGAAATGTTTTTTCTCCAATGTATTCTTCAAAACATACACATTTCTGCTCTGTCTTTTGGCCTTAAAATTACTAATTTGCCCAATTTGTGTGTTAAATAAGAGAAAAAAAAAACAGTTTTGTAAATTCGATTAAAAAATATGCATGTTTTCTTTGTTAACTTTATTTTGTCCGATTTCTTGCTATTTTGGTTTTTGTCAATTGAAAAGCCATATCAAAGATTCTTTAGAATGTAAAACAAATCTCTGCAAGACCGGGTTGAATGTTATGTGGTGATTTTTTCACCAAAGACAGTAATACAGTTGTTATGACCTTAACACATATAGCAATTTAGAACAAAATGAGCATTTGGAATTTACAAAAAAAATGACTGCATTGTGGGTTAAATCAATGGGCGGGCTTCATCATATAAATATACCCTATCCCTCTAATTACCAGGTTTACTAGTATTCAAATATATGCATGCATGGTGCAAACGCAAACGCAAAAAATGTATTTTTTCGGCCCCGAATGTTTAATAACTCGTATCTGCGAGAAGACCCTTTCGGTAAAGTGACAGGGGGGCAAAAGGCTCAAGAATTCTTAGTTAAGACTAGAAGAAGAGCAAATGCCGTTTACAGGATTTTTTGCATATCGCCAAAACATTTGTTGTTGGAAAAGTTCGTTTTTTTTGTCAATTACGGGGCATTTTCCCGGCAGCAAAAATTTTTCAGTGAAAAATGGCCAGTGCAATTGCCCATCAGTATGAGAATTCTTAGGCTTTGCCAGTAAAATCACAGCAGGTTTACCGTAGTTTCTCACAAATGACGGGATCCGTAAAATGACGGTTCTTTTTAGGAGTACAACCGCACACCTTCTGTACACGGACAAACGATTAACATGGCCCTATATTGCACTTTAAAAAAACCTGAAAATATAACAAAAACGATTAACATATTATTTTCCCAACCAACCAACGGTGAACATGGAAACGGTCCTTTCATTAAAAGAAAACAGCCAATAACATAAACATATTGTCCCGTTTCAAAACTAATAACAATTCCTTCATATTCAATTAGTACGTATGTTAAAACGACGCCACACACCCAGCTTATAATTCTAAAAACAGACGCGCACAAACATCACCTATTCACCTATTTACCAAACACAGACATGCACAATAAAGCTGCGGGGCAGCACTTTTAATTGAGGGATAAACAAAGGTGTAGTACGAGGGGTGGGTACGGAGGTGAAAAATGAGGGCGCTAAACATCCTTTTCCGATGCGAAGGGGTGGGTAGAAGAGTATAGAAGAGAATATGCCCAAACCGCCTGCCAAGAGTTGATCCAGCATTTAAATGCATCTGTCGGCGTTCACCGGAAAGTCTTCGACTAACTCGAACGGAGATCTTTAATTTTACCATCCTAACAGAAATCACTCCATTAGACACCCGTCGTAGTATAACGAGGCATTGCAAGAGCGTAGCTGCAAGTATCTAATGTGAAGCACAGCTCTGCCCAGACAGAGACAAGACTAATCCAGAAGGGAGGAGTTTCTAAGCAAAGCCAACCTCATGTGCAACAGTATCTAAGGCAGTTTAAGAGAGTCGCCTTGTGTTTAAAGAAAATATTGCTATCAACCAAGCAAAATCTATTGGTATGGGATTCTGGTGAGCATCTTCCAAATGGAGATGACTCTCATGGGCTGAATAGCAGATTGAAAAGCAGAGTTGGCCGATCTAGGTTTCTTTCAGACGTGGGGCTACCTGGAAGCAGCTCAGGGACACTACCTGCGTTTGTTGATGCATCCCATTTAATCTTGACTACTTGATGTAAACTTTATCAAACTCTTGTTATCTCACTTTTTCCTCTACCATGTACCGTTAAATGGGAGGTCTATCCTGTTGTCTACTCGATTTCATCATCTGTTCTAATTGACCCCTGCTTTTCACTAATACCACCTTTTCTTGCTGAGCGCTTTCCACGCGTCGTAAATCACATAAAACCATTCCACAGATGTCTAACAGGGATACAGATCAGGCAATTACGCTTACTAAGGTACGCCTTAAACACGTTTTCGTAAGGGTCCAACCCTGTCGTCCAGGGGCAAACCAATGTGCCCATAGACGTAGTGCTAGGCTGCCGTGATTAAAATGGATATCAACCCTAAAATGAGGAAGCAGATATTATTGGCAGATTATTCATTTAGTATCTCAGATTGAGTGCAAAATATCAATTGAAAAAAATCAGTTTTACCCAGTACAATTTAGGGATATTCCCAAGGCGCTATTTGGAAGCATGTTTTGTGGGAGCATAGAGATACCGATACCGACATAACGATACAGATTTACATGTATAATGTTTGACTGAGTCAGGTCACTGTCACTGACTCCCGAAGAACAGGAAAGGGTTAAATTGCAGGCGCCTTAAGTCAGCATTAGAACATAGCAATTAAGGATATCGTAACTGGACTTGGCAAAACTAGGAACAAGCTTGCTCACTACTGATAACAAACAGGAACGAAGGACGAGTGATTACACTCATCACCACAGTGTCTAAACCTGGAAGAGGATAATCACACAAAGCTTTGTTTAACATCCTAACGGGTTGATGGGATATGCATTTGCCAACATAAATGGTAAGAAAAAAAAAAGACCCTCATATGTCCGCCATTAGGCATTTTTTTAAGACACTAGATCTCAAGAATGTAAATTACAACCAGGGAAAGCTTATTTATTAGTATTAATTGTTGGCAACGGCCATTTCACTCGACCGAGCTACGTCTTTAAAATTTAAGTAGTCGATTTTAGCTCCGTATACGAATCAATTAAATATTTAAAAAAAAGTTCTGAATCAGTAGTAAATTGTAATGGCTTCTCCCATTTCTTTTGTTGTGTGGATATTAGTAATATATCACCAACGAAGTGAATTGGCCATATTACACAAAGCATTGTGGTTCGCTTCTGGAGGTGTGATATCATGAGTTGCCAGACTAAAAATGAGGGGAGAAATTCAAAAGGTCCCTCCACCTTAAAATAGATACTAAAGCGGAGGGGGTGACGTATCAAGCTGATCTAGAGCAGTAGTTGTAAGTACGTGGCGGAAAACAAATCTTCACAATCTCCAGAAAGCTTTCTAGTATTCATTGCTTTGAAGAGGACGATTGTTGATCAGTGAGCATGCAATATCAAAACCTTTGAGAAACCGTGACAGGAATGAGTCTTACATTACATGAATTAGAGTACTAAGCCGGATAAACATGTAATACAAGTCCGATTTCTCACTCTGAAAGTCAGGGGACAAGGAAACTGTGTGTTTAAAGGTCCCAGGAAATGCTTATAGAATTGAGTGTGGTTTGTGTCACACCAAAGGGTCTACAAGGAGGACCAAAAAACATTCAATATTTGGGTTAGTTAGGACACATTAGTGAACTAGGAGATAGAAAATAAGTGACTGTTTGTGAGATTATTATGACCACGCTGACAATCACTATTTTTCACTAATGATGTCCATGGTAGTGTATTCTTTTTTGTGGCCCTGATTATTGGAATGGAATGCCCTGTAAAAATTTGGAGTAGGGTTATCATCTCATTTCCTGGGACTTTAAAGAGTCCACAAACAAGATAAAAAAAAGTGCTGCCCACACAATAGATTATTTTCAGAATAGGCTCGCTCTCCTCACACCCAAAACACTTCCCCATTGATGAATTGTGATAGAAAAAGGAATGCGAAGTTATAAACTGCTGCATTAACTACATACAAATATGCTTTCGATCAAATCACACCCACACCCATCACACGGTATATTACACCAGCACAAATTCACACAACAACTCTCTTTCCCTCTTTCCCTTTCACTCATATTTGACCTGATAGAAAATAACGAAATTCATATATTACATAGTGTTTCTTTGGTCACAATATAAATACATAAAATCTTCTCCTTAGATCGCTGTCAAGTTGTTCATGTGTTAGGTAATTAACTGGGTCACTTGCAATCCCATTTTAGACAACAAGCTGAATGAAGTTCACAACTTGCTTAAGAAATAGATTGCTGAGGGAAAACGTGCACTGATACATCACCAAAAGCTCCGCGGGCCACGCTTCGTGGTATCAAGTCAATCTGATCACTGAACTGGAATTACTTCATGCAGATAACATACGTTGAAGGATCTGTAATGAATAATCATATCATTACCGTCGGGGGGGGGGTAACTAATTTTGAAGCGTGTGAACTTATGAAGCATATATAGCAATAGTTTGGATTAATTACAGGGGTATTTGAATGAATACGCTGCATTACATTTTGGATTAGGTTTCGTAGTTTTATAAGCATTTTAGTTATGCTGAATGCAAAGTTAGGCTATTTAAGTGGAATGATTCGGAAAAAGATTTTGTGGAGAAAATCCAGAGTTCTAACACCGGTCGTTGGAAAAAAAATGCTATTTAATGTGATAAACTAAGACAATTTAATTTTTTTAAGTAACCGATACTCTATAGGTCCGCCAGGCAAAGAGTGCGTTATATTATAAAAAATATTGGAATTAAAAGCAGGGACTTGTACAAAGACGAACGTTTAAACTTGCTAAAACAAGTCTTAAGATAGACATAGATAAGAATCCCGATACCGGCAAAACAAGGGAGTAAAAAAAGCCATGTAGTGATACGCATGCGGATTTGGCTTTTTCCCTAAAGGAATTAGCAGGAGCGATTTTGTAATCAGAAAAATACGAAAAAAAATCATCAAAATCATATTTTTATTTTTTTTGTTACTGGCATGGATACGAACATTAACATGCCAAGTGGTTGGCTTGCAAATAAATGTAATAAAGGCAAGGAGTACTTTTATTTGATTCTGTAATTTCTATACTGGTATCAACATTCCGATTGTGTCAAAAAAAGCCTTCTCAGGACATCTTCAAAGATGTTCAGTGTTGATATTGTTGCACCATGATCGATACAGTTGACCTCAAACACAAACATTGTTGATTTCTTGTTCATTCTGTAACTGGTTGTAACCACAATAAGTGTTTAGTGCAGATTTTGATGCCGTCGCTGTATGTTATTTGCGGGAGACGGTTTTGACAAATTTCTTCAATTCGCCACCTATTTGGTGGATTTTTTTTTTTTTCGAAATTAAAGCAGTTAATGGAATTGTACACACTGATCCGATTTCTAGGTTAAAAACATGCCATTTCCACAATTTTTCGATATTTTCTAGAATTATCGTTGCTATCCCTTTAAGTGGGGTTATCCACATGGAGAGAAAAAGGAAAACTCAGCGATAATTGATTACAAAACGATTACAGTTTTCTGTCAGCAGTTATTTAAAATAAACAAGTAGGTCAAACAAACACTTCACCATCCTATTATATTGATCTTATATACGATCAAGAATATGAATTTGTGTCGTGATTAGAAAACCAAAATAAAAGTTACCATTTGAAGGGTTTGAACTCAGGGCAAAGGGTGTAATGCAAATTAAGTTGCGTATGACGGATTAGAAAAAGGTGTGTTACTCTCCTTTTTTTCCTATTACTCTGAATTGAATTTCCACCCAATGTCGGTATAAATGTTAGGTCGGTACCATACATTGTAGGATTCAAATGCTTCGCACCCCCAAAAACGAGTTTCAAAATGGAATCCGACTTACCCGTCATAATATACATTGATTAAGTGTCAATATACCGACTACGGAGGAAATGTGCTATGAAAACGTAACGTTAGCTGTGAACCGAGTTGCTTGACGTAAGGTGAGTGGATTTCTTCAGACAACAGTTAAAACCTAACGTGACCACGTCAGTGACTTTAAAAGGTATCAAACACAACTTTACAGTTTGTAAAGTTAACTAATGTTCTGCCACGAGTGTCTGTTTTGACAATTAGTTAATAGTTCTTTAAACACGTGCAAACACCAATGGCAATGAACAAGACATTAACTTGTATGATTGTCCCTCTATGTATTATGAACGCCCATTTACATAATAAGATTGACGATTCAGATCGCTTGTGATTGAAAAAAATTCGAATTTGTGCAGTATCGGAATCTTGGTTTCCACCCTTACAGGCCTATTGACTAATTACGAATTGACGGATACACATGTTTTCAAAAATCACGGATCTGCCCATCGTAGGGGAGGTGGAGTGGTCTCTATGGTAATCAGAACCTCCAGGCTGACATATTTAAATTTGAAAATCCTGCTGATCTGGAGATATGTGGTTTCAAATTCGTCCTCGGCGGCCGATAACAAGATCGGTGTCTTCACTGATTTTAGGTCTTGTTTTTCCAAAACCCGTTAAACAGGAAATTGCAAATGGTGAATCACATTTTCAAGATCTTGGATCTGCTTCGTGCCAACCATCCCCATTTCTGGAATTTGGATTTTAGGTGATGTGAACAGATGACATTTCCTCTTTGTGCAAAAATAATGGTTTGACGCAGGTGGTAGACAAACCAACTAGAGGAGATTGCCATGTTGGACAAAATCGTGAACAAACATTTCAAGATATTTTTACTCAACTTATAGGTTCACCAATCGGCTTGAGTGACCATTCAACAGTTATTTGGTTACCCAAATACGAACCATCTAAAAACTCAAAGGATGGACAGTTAAACGTACGGTACGACCTATTAAAAAAAAGCCGGCAAAAAAGAATTGTTCAGGGATAAACGGACCATAATTTGAGGAAACAGAACTAAGCTACAGCGTTATCGATAAAACTATGCATTTATGATGTTCCTAAAGATACATGAACAAATACTTGTTCCAACCGTCGGGTTACGACATACCACCAACAAACCATGGATATCGGCAAAAACAAAAGACTAATTCGTAAACGGCTAAGAAAATTTTTGGACCAATCTAAGTCTCCGCGTGCCTGATCTTTCCGAAAAAGGTCAGTGCAGCGCTCAATTTTGTGAGATAACCATGCCTATTACCGGAAATAGCGTGAAAGACACAAAACCTCTATCACTGCAGAATGGTTAGCGTCAGATAACAATCATGACGGACTAATAATAAAACCTCCTCCAGGCATTGATCCAACTAATGCCAAGGATGTGGCAAATAGCATTAATATATTTTTGTGTCTATATTGGCAGTGTATTGCACCATTGGATACTGCGAATTTATGGTTTTTGCCAGCCACCAGAAATCCTTCCAGAAATTTAACCATGGGAGGTTTACTCCCAAACTGTGATCCAAGATTGGAGGAAAAAAGCAGGAGGCCAGACCGGCAACCTGCAAAATAATTCGGGAGTTTTCTTATTGAATACGTGTTCCACTCACTCAAATTCTTAATGGCCTCCCTTCAGGAGGAGGAACTGTTCACCTCAGTGGAAGCGTGCGGTTGTAGTCCAAATACCAAAAAGCAACCCCCACCCACATGGAACCAATTGAGACCGGTTTAATTAAATGACCACTTTCAGCAAGGTGGCAGAAGAACAGCATCTTATAACTGAGTGGTTAATGATGCAACACATCAAATAGATCAGGGGCAGTTTGGTAATCGCAAAGAAGATCAACTACTCACTATTTGGTGAAGCTAATAAATAACATCTTGAAACACGCTGATCAACCAAAAAGTCTTTCTCGTATCATCATAACTGACTTTAGTAAAGCTTTTGATCGCGTGGATCACAATATTGCGATTCCCAAGCTGCTCTCGTTGGGTGCTAGACCATCTGTAGTACCGTGGATTTGCAGTTTTTTGTCAAACAGGTCACAATGCGT
The DNA here is from genome assembly GCA_023653785.1 of Ophioderma brevispina. Classification (NCBI taxonomy): domain Eukaryota; kingdom Metazoa; phylum Echinodermata; class Ophiuroidea; order Amphilepidida; family Ophiodermatidae; genus Ophioderma; species Ophioderma brevispina. The sequence continues at coordinate 14,501 of JAMKCH010068809.1, forward strand.
CAGATATCGTAACACCCTCTCTGATTGGAGTGAATTAATGGGAGGTGTACCTCAAGGTACATTGGATGGTCCTTCTATCTTTTTGGTGATTGTAAATGATGCTGTTGTCATAAACCACCATAACAAAATGGCTCTTAAATATGTAGATGATTTAACAATTGTAGAGAACTCTTATGTTCATCACGATAGCACTATCCAGCAGAATCTGGATAAATTTGACACTTGGGCCAAAGAAAGTCATATGACTCTTAATCCTGCCAAGTGCATGTTTATGGATGTTACTTTTGTTCGTGATCCACCAGTGTTAACCTCTTTGCGCTTGTGCGATCAAGATCTGCAAAGCACTGACCTGGTTAAGATCCTAGGAGTTAAAATCGCGAAGAATCTCAAGTGGGACGTTCACATTAGTGACATCAGTAAGCGTGCAAGTGGTAGACTCTTCATGCTCAGTATACTGAAACGTTTTGGTTTACCAATCGAAGATCTCATCACAGTCTATGTTGGTTTTATCCGCCCCCTTCTGGAATACGCCGTTCCAGTGTGGCATTCAGGTCTTACACAAAATCAACATCTTGTCTTAGAGCGTATTCAGAAGAGGGCGTGTAGAATCATCATTGGCCGCAATTATACATCTCACCAAGATGCCCTCAGAATTTGTAATATCTCTGATTTGAAAGAACGTCGTGAAACGATTTGCTTAGACTTTGCAAAGTCTATCATGGAATCTAAAGAATTTAGACATTGGTTCCCAAAATCAAGATGGGAAGAGACCAATGTTTCCCTACGGAAATCCATGAGCTATCTGCCTAGGAGCACGCACCCGACAGATAGCCCAGAGTGCAATACATATGATTAAATATGAATCGGTACACAATCACAAAAAAATTTTAAGTGCTTGCTCGCACTCATCTGTTTTTCTGGTAAAATTATGATTATGTAATATGTTTATGATAATAATTTTTTTATGTGCACGTTGCTTTTTGTGGTGCTATGTGGGGGTTTGTGGTAGTGTCCAAGGTAGTGTGTGTGCGAGTGTTTTTGTGTGTCCTGGTTGAGGGGGGTGTGTGTGGGGGGGGAGGGGATAGGTGTGGGTGTGTGTGACTTTAGATGGATATGTGGTGGGGGGTGTGTGCATGTGTCTGTGGAATTTTGATTTGAGATTGGTTTAGAGGTTTTTGAGTTGTTATGTGTAAAAGATATTAAAGATGAAAAATTTTATAATATAAGAATACGGGTAGTTTTATAAATGTACATATGTAGCAATTCAGCTTTTAGCTGCGAATACGTATATTTTTAATAAACCTTGAACTGAAAATTGCTTTGATCTTTTGCCAAATTCCATGGACAGCTTCTGTCATATCGCCAGTACGTCAATAGCTGCATGTAAACACCCACTAACTTCTGTTAGATCAGTATAGTATAGTCCAAACACAAACAAATAGAAAACTGAATGGAGGCAAGTCACAAGTCTGGAACAATCAATTCTGAACTGACCTGATAAGTCATGAGCACCCTTGTATAACCAATGGGTGCAAATTACAGACCGTTTAATGGAGTGGACGACCCATGTGAAGCTCAAATACCTCATACTTTCAGTGTGGCATTGTGCTGTGATATGGAGATGTAACAACACCATAGGTTTGAGAAATCCTTGTTTTATTGTTGAAATTTTTTCAAACAGGTAGATCAATACGTACAACAAGTGTTCCTTTTCATATGAAGCAAAATATGATCAAGGAAATTATACATGATGAAGCATGTATAAATTGTGAAAATAAGCAGACTTGGAAATTGATACTTATGTAGCAAATAAACCAAATGTTATGAAAGTTATGAATGCATGTTGATACAAAATTGTTTAATTTTTTTTAAATATTTCAATAGTTATTTTGGGGTCTGGAATGAAAAAACCAGATCGTCATGTTTTCACGAAAGTAAAAAATTACAATTGGGTCTCATTTGTCTGGCAAGAAGTTCTTGGAAGCAATTGATGTGGCACACAAAACATCAATTGTCGGAAGTAATTTATCCGTAAAATATGCGCGGTCAGAGTTAACATTGAGTCTAACGGGATGTAAAGCTGCAACAGAACAAATCCTAAATTTGTAATGAAATCTGAAAAAGCACGTGAAAATTTGGGTTAAAAAGGCCCAAAAAACAGCTGAAAATAGTGGGACATTTTGAGTAATACATTTCCTGAAATTCAGGAAATTTCCTCAAAATTTACATTCCTTCATAATTGCAACATTATGTTAAACACAGTCTGCCTTTTCTTTTGTTCGTTCTTTTGCCTCCTCTACCCGCCCCTTGCCTGCCCCACCCCGTCTCATCCCGCGCCCTGTCCCACCAAACCCGCGCGCCTGCCCTGCACTACGCATGGAAACCAACCCAGGGGTTACCTAATTTTGACTTTTAGTGACTACTTCCTGGCTCAAGTTAGTTTTCATGTTACAGGAATCGGAAAAGACACAATGACTCGGCTAAGGAGCCTTAAAAAAGAGGATAATTTTGGGTCTGCTCGCCAATATGGCAGACATGACAATGTTTTGCCATCCAAGATTCGCATCACACCAGCCATATTAGTTTCTTTGACCATCTTGAATTATCAGTGAGAGACGATGCTGACGTAGGCCTACATCAGGGAAATAGAACACTATTCGCTTCAATTTAAAAGAATTAGGGACGCCTGCCCAACTGACAGAGAAATATCAGATAAAGACAAACCAAGAAAATCCTTCTTAGACTGGCGGTTTCACACACACACCGACACATAAATTCCTTGGACTAAATCCATGTTCAAAATGTCGGAGGAGACACCACTTGTGCATAGGTGAAAGAAAACCGGGAAGTAATATAATACGTAAAATGTATTAAGGAATGAACTGTCAAAAGGATATGCGAATCTCCAATGGTTTCTTTCCAGTAGGACGTCTTAAATATGGTGCTGTCTGTCTACAATGAGTTATAAGCTTAATTCTACTAATCTTCTATCTATACACCCAAAGACAGAACCTCTTGATGTGTGATAAAGAGCAGAACTCAGCACGTGTTTTGAGTTAAGTTAAAATACGTTCTGTGATTTACTGTTAAAAGGTAGTGCGCACACATTGAGTTTGAAGTCGGAACCTGTGTGAGCTCACAGATTAGTGCATAATTGAGGCCCACACTAACCTCTCACCCCAATTAGAGTATACCACAGATGGCCTGGGCCAGTGGTTCTTTGATTAAGTTTGCTGCAATGGTCCAAGCATTTGGACAGGAGTTAAATACATGCTTACAATACATACACACACAGAAAATGCAATTTCTAGTCTTGATCTGGAGCAGGCTTAGGGGGCAAAAGACACAAAACAAGGCGGTTCTCGAACACAAAGTCTCGCTGCTTTCGCGCTTAATGTAAGACAAAAAGCAACAAACCAGAGGCATGCTTTGCGAGGCCAGGGTGTCCCAAAAAGTTTGCAAGCAGATAAACTCAATTTCTTTAACTAGTTTTATTACCATATTTATTTGACACCACCCTAGGGGTCACACCATTTTACATTTTGGCGATATAATTTGCAAGTTGAAATTCCATCCCACGAGCATAAGTCAGGATCTTTTTAGGAGTAGCACCCCTGGTTGGGTTTTGGTTTTGCCTTTATAGGATTCTTTACTCCTGCTCTTTCATTTGACCCACCCAGGGGGTCACAACATTTTCCATTGTGGAGATATTAATCATGAAGTCCTCAACAAGAGCAAAACTAAATGTTAGGAGTAGCACCCCGGGTTTGCATTTTGATAGTATTCTATACATGTACCTCTCACTCTTTCATGAACACCACCCTAGGGTCACACATTTCCGTTGTGGAGTATTAATCTGAAAGTCCAACCCACATGAGCACCAAGTAAGAGATCGTTAGAAGTAGCCCCCAGAGTTTGATTTATAGTATTCTATACTTCTCACTCTTCATTTGATACACCACGCGGTAACAACATCTTACGTTGGAGATATTAATCTTGAATTGTCCCCAACATAATCATAAAAAGGAGATGTTGGAGTAGTAGCACCCCCAGGTTGCAGTTATTGTATTCGTTATTTCCGGCTCTTTAATTGGATACCACACCAGGGGTCACAACATTTCCATGGCTAGAGCTATTAATCATGAAAAGTCATGAACAAATCCTAACTCCAAATTTAGAAAATATGAAATTATTCAATTTGGCAAACTAAATTTTTTGAAAAAAATCATGTGAACACATTTGAAATTGAGTCGCCTAAAAGGGGTCCAGGAAGCGGTTGGAAAGCACAATTTTGCGATTTCAACTTTTTCCAGAATGTATAAAAAGGCTGGCAACCCAAAAGATGATCCAGAACTATGAAAAAAATGGGCACTGGATTCTAGCTTTGATGTTAATACCTTTGTGGTTGGTTTACTCCCCCTTGATAAGCTTCTTGTTTTGTACACCTGTTTAGACACCACCAAATCGCAACCAAAAGCCATATTGACAAATAACACCAAATGCTAACCTAATTGCATATTGAAGGTAACAAAGCCTCCTGAATCAAATTCTTTTGGAAGGTGTGTATTTCACGCTGACCATTGACAACCTGAGTAAATTGGTTGAAAGGGACCAAGCATTTAGCATTAGTTGCAATTTTAAAATAATCAAAAGAATGCCCCTTTAAGTGGCAGACATGATTGTGACCACAATTATGATTACCCAAACGAGGTTACCATATAGTGTCCATTAGCAAAGGACTTTTGCAATCAAACCGTACCATTTAAGCGAATACAGCAATTAAGAATAATTAATTAGATTCAAATTGCATCAAACAAGGCCCCTTAATGACACTTGCACTTTGACCGCCACAATTGTGATTCATACAAAGATTTGTTTGTACGGCATAGAATTTTGCATATCCAATGTACAATTTCAGTGTACAGCAATTATGCATAGTTAATTAGATCAAATTGTATTATCAAACAAATGCCCCTTTTTTAATCGGCCCCCCCACATGCACTTTGACCAATTATGATCACCCAAAAGATGCATTGGCAAGTAGTCTTTCATGCAGCGACGGAATTTTCCTATCCGAAGTACGGTTTCAGAGATACAGTAAGTAATTACGCATATTAATTAGCGATTTGCATACCCTAAGCGGCATGTATCACACACGTTAAAATTGCAAAAAGATGCGCACCATGATAGGCTTTATGCAGTTGAGGAATTTTCCGTATCTCATGTACCGTTTCAAAATTATAGCAATTACGTGTTTTGCATATTTAATTAGGCTTCATTTTGCCATACTTATTTGCCCGAAATCCGCCCGAAATCTAATCAGTGCGAGAACTCTTCAGCCCGCTCCCATCCACCTAGTTACATCATCATACGCCTTACGGAACTCCAGAAAGAAAACTTGTTACACAAGCCTGGCGGGAAAATTTTCGTTAATTATGCCAATTAGATACTTAGTTGCATATTTACGCCCAAAATTCTAATCAGGTCGAGAAACTCGGGACCCCGCTTCTTTCATTATCGCCAGGTACAGTCAATATCCTGCATGTTAAACACCCAACTTAAACTTTCTGTTTAGTCAGTATAGTTATAGTCCAAACACAAAACAAATAGGAAAAACTTGACCATGGATTGGCAAGGTCACAAGTCTGGAACAATCAATTCTGGAAAATTGACTGATGAAGTCATTGATAACCTTGTATTAACAATGGGTGCAATTACGATGAACGTTTTTTAATTGGAGTGACGAACCATGTGAAGCTCAATTACCTCATACTTTCAGTGGCATATGTGATAGGTAGAGTGGTAACAACACCATAGGTTTGAGAAGGATCCTTTTTTATTGTTGAAAATTTAAAAAGGTAGATTCAATACGTAAACAAGTGTTTTCCCTTTTTCAGATGAAGCCAAAATATGATAAGGGAAATTATACCATGATGAAGCATGGTATAAAATATGAAAATAACCAGACTGGAAATGATTTACTTATGTATCAATAAACACAAAATGTTATGATAGTTATGATATGCATGTATACAACTGTTAATTTTTTTTTAAATATTCACTAGTTATTTTGTGGGTATGGAAAGACCAAAAAACCATTATCTGTCATGTTTTCACTGAAAGTAAACAATACAATTTTGTCTCATTTTGTCTGACACTGCAGTGTCTTGAAGCAATTGATGTGGCACACAAACATCACTTTGTCGTAAGTACATTTCTCAGTTTAAAATTATGCATCTGGCAGAGTTAACATTGAAGTCTAACGCCGGATGTAAATGATTGCAACTAACAATCCTAAAAGTTGTGATGAAAGTCCTGAAAAAGCACGTAAAATTTGGGTAAAAAAGGCCCAAAAAGGCTGAAAAAATAGTGTGGACATTTTGAGTAATCCATTTTCCTGAACTTCAGGAAAATTTCCTCCAAATTGAATTCCCTTTTCTAATTGCAACATTTATGTTTAAACACCAGTCTGCCTTTCTTTTTGTTCGCTTCTTTTGCCTCATATCCCCCAGCCCTGGCCCTGCCCCACCCGTCTAATCCCGCGCCCGTCCCCACCCCGCGCGCCCTGCCCTGCAATCTCATGAAAAACCCAAAGCAGTGGTTACCCTAATTTTTGACTTCTTTAGTGACTACGTCCTGGGTCAAGTAGTTTCATGTTCCAGGAACTAGAAGACACAATAGACTCGGCTAAGGAGCCGGTAACCTAATAGGATAATTTCTGGGTTCTGCTCGCCAAAGGGCTAGACAATGAACAATGGTTTGCCATCCAGATTCGCATCAAACATTGCCAATCTAGTTTCTGACCATCTTGAATTTCTCAGCTGAGAGACGATCGACGTAGCTACATCAGTGAATAGAACAACTTCCGCTTCAATTTTAAAGAATTAGGGACGCCTGCCCAACTGACAGAGAAATATCAGATAAAAGACAAACAAGAAATCCTCTCGACTTGCGGTTTCACACACACACATTACACATAAATACTTGGACTAAATCCCATGTTCAAAATGTCCGGAGAACCACCATTGTGCATAGGTGAAAGAAACGGGAAGTAATTACGTAAAATTTCTAGCATGAACTGTTCACAGGTATTGAGAGCTGACACTGGTTTCTTTCCAAGTATGTGACGTCTTAAATATGGATGCTGTCTTGTCTACAATGCGTCTATAAGTCTATTATATAATTCTCTATCTATACACCAAAGACAGAACCTTATGATGTGTGGATAAAGAGCAGAAACTAAGATGTTTTTGAGTTAAGAAACTTACAGTTCTGGATACGTGTTAATGTTAGTGCACCCTTGAGTGAAGTCGGAACCTGTTTGAGCTCACAGACTAGTGCATAATTGAGGCCCACACTAACCTCTCACCAAATAGAGTAGTACACATAGGGCCTGGGCCAGTGGTTCTTCTGATAAGTGTGGGCTGGAATGTGGGCCAAGCCATTTGGACAGGAGTAACATACAACTACAACCATAACACACAAGAAATAGCAATTTCTTTAGTCTTGCTCTGAGAGCTTTAGGGGGCAAAGACACAAAAAAACAAGGCGGTCTCGAAACACAAGTCTCGCTGCTTTCGCGCTTAATTGTAAGACAAAAAAGCACACACCAGAGTGAAAACGGTCGAGTTCCCAGGGGTCCCAAAAGTGTGCAAGCAGATAAACTCCAATTTCTTAACTAGTTTTACTTACCACTATTTCATTGACACCACCCCATAGGGGGTCACACATTTCCCATTTTGGCCGATATTA